>VWYI01026507.1:1865-52187 GCA_013399455.1 Anthoscopus minutus
TGATCATTATCCACTCACCATGGAACAAGATGGTAAGCAAGATTCTAAAGGGCAAGAATTGTTTGCAGTTTCCACTATTACTAAAACCAAGTGTTCCAATTCCTTACTTTTCAAACCAAAAATAATGTTTCTCTCTGATCACTTTCAGTTTCTCTGTTAGGAGTTATAAAAAAACAAATTGCTTGATAAATTACAACAATCTTTTCTTAACAAGGCACCTTTCCACAGTCAGGAGAAAAGCGTTCAAGAGGAGCAGATAAAATTTTACATAAAAGTCTACATTCATGATTCTTATGTGACTGCTCTGGTTTTCTGGATCTGCTCAAGCCCAGTGATTTTTGGCAGTTTGCACCATTCCATAAAAATCACATTCCATAAAAATCAAACCTCCGTGATTTCACCATTGCTATCAAGTTTGTTCCTGGAAAAGAAATAATCCCATCAGAGGAAGGAGACAAAACCAGATTTGTTCAAGAGATTTAAATTCAAGTGTTTTTTAAAATACAGGTATTCCCTACAATCTCCAGTCAATGACCAGCAAGTCAGAAAGCAGAAAGACACTTCTTGAACATATTATTACATGAAGATTTGGCTCTTGAAATCAAGCTAAGCTCTTAACATCCCAACCAAGTTCTTAAATGATGCAATTCCCTGAGAAGTTTCTTGCTTTGTGAAGCAGTCAGATAAAATATTGATGTTCTCATACAGAACTGGAAATAAAAAATAAGTAAGGACAGGCTGTCAGTGTGGTTTGCAATATGGTACCAAAATATGAATGAAAGTAATGGCATGCCAACAAGGGAATTTGCAAGCAATTTAAAAGATTTATTTCCTTCTTGTTTTTTACTTCTTCACTGGGTTTAAAAGTAATTTTTATTAAATATCTCACTTGGGCCTGAAAATAAGTTCCCCAAATATGATAAGCAAGAAATGGCCCCAATATTCAAATAATAAAAACACATTTTCTTTCTGCTTTGGTGCACACTCCAATGCAGTATGGTGACAAAATATGAAAACAGCACAAAGACTTTAATATTTAATCCACAGCCTCCCTCAGCTTCCGAGAGTATAAATTTAAATATTAAAAGAATATGGTGTATAAGAAAGACAGCAGAAGTGTGCTTTATTTAGTCTATTATTTCTTCTTTAAAAGAAGAAAATATTTTGTATTAGTTAGAGCAAACACAAAATATTTTATATTTGCTCTAACTACTATTTCTTCAACACTGGCAGCTATTAATCTTATATAGATTATAATTACATCATTCATCACATTTAGATCATGTCACTGCATGATGTCCTACAGTGCAGTAAGAGCAGGTGTGAGCAGTGAGACATTTGGTGTTAAACACCAAAGTGAGCCCACAGAGGCCTCTGTGGCAGGGGAGTGCTGGCAATCACTCGGGACTGGCTCTACTCTCATTCTGGGGATAGGGATCCATGGGAAGCTGGAGCACATCAGCTGCACTCTAAAAGCACAGGCTTTGGTGTGACTAGGCTGTAAGGAGCCTGCTTTGTGTGCCCAGACCACTCTCCTGTACAACCCAAAGCAGGGGGACATCGAGGGGGTTGCTTTAAAGTGCATTCCTTACCAGTTCACTCCTCCTGGAATGCAACAAAAACCTTTGTTAGCTGCATCTCACTTGTACTTCCATTTAAGCAAAATGTCTCAGTTCTCCTCTCATGACACAGATAAACTGTTTGCCCAGACACTTTCTCTTATCATCTAATTGGCTGGAGAACATAAGAAAAAGGCTTATCTTTCCAATTATGAGGAATAAGTAAACCATGGGTCTTTGAATGGAAGTTGAAATGATGTAATTAAATTCAGATAATAATAGATATATATTTACTCAAAAGCAACTTTAAAAGGTGTCATTGCTAAGATGAATGGCTAACAGCCGGGCTGAGCAGAACTTCCATTTTTAAAAGCATGATATGTCAAATCTACATAATCTTGTTCTTTTTAAAAATTATTTTTATAATGTCTAAACTAATTTTACACTCTGGCTGAAACATAACAAGCAGCAAGTAATTGGATACAATACAATTATATAGTACTCTGAGATTTTGTGAGAAACTATCATTAACAGAAAAAAAAATTTTTTCCTAACAATAATTTGTACAGCTTGTTTCCCTTTTCTTTCCCTTGGCGGTACATCTGGAAAAATTCTTATAAAGAATCCTTTCCATCTCCTTCTAGGTAAATTTTTGTTTGAGGAAATGTAGCATTGGCTCAGAAGCAGAGCTCTCATAAAACTGAATGGTTTCACACTGACTCTTTGCTACTCCTTGTTCCCACACCAGACACAGCTCCCATTGCAGCTTGTCTTGCAAAATCTTCCTGCTCTAATCCACAAATCAGGCAACAGATTCCTGGGAGCCACCCCCACTGATGGATGCACTTTTCTTTTCAGGGAGGCTACTTATGATACTTCTGATTAAAAAAAGCCAACAACCACCACCACAAAAAACCCACAACAAAAAGGAGGTGGAAGGAGATAAAAGCTCATTAATAATGAGTCCCTTGATTGCTGCTGCAGACAGCTCTGTGCCTGCTTCCTGCCACACAGGCTCTGTCCTATCATCGCCTTGCATTGTGGGGCTGGACAATACCTGGTGCCAGAGGAAGAATGAGACAAAGTCTCCATAGTGGAGATTTAGGCTCCTTTAAAATAACTTTGAAACATAGGCCATATCCCTAAAAATCTATCTTCAATTTATTTTATAATGAGCTCAATTCTTCCCAAATCTATTTATAAATTCCTTCATCTTATGCACACTGAGTATCTTGCTAACATTTTATTTTTAGAAGATTCTTTTGCCTGACAATTTTGCAGATTCTACTCAACCAGTCTCCTGACAAATTCAAATTAAAAACTTGATAATTAAATACAGAGAAGTATTTCATCTTGTCATAATGGCTGTCTGAAACATCAGAAGCTGTTATGAAGAGAAAGAAAAAAAACATTAAAAAGAAACATAACAAAAAATACCAAAAACCAATCAAACAAACAAACAAAAAAAACAACAACAAAAAAATGAAGCCTGTCAGAGTTCAAGAAGCATTTGGACAACGCTGTCAGGANAAAATACCAAAAACCAATCAAACAAACAAACAAAAAAAACAACAACAAAAAAATGAAGCCTGTCAGAGTTCAAGAAGCATTTGGACAACGCTGTCAGGAACATGGTGGGATTCCTGGAGGTCCTGTGCAGGGCCAGAAGTTGGACTCAATGATTCTGATGGGCCCCTTCCAACTCAGCATAGTCTGTGATCCTATGAAGCTTGTCTGCTTTAATTAATCCCTTGCAAGACAGCTTTTAGAGGAAGGCCAAGCCACCCAGGCAAATTTTAGGCATCCTCCATAAGGTCTGGTGTTTGAAGAGATGTTTATTCTCTCATTTTGCAAGAACATTCCTGTTCTTGTAAAGCTGGACTCAGATTCCAGCTTTCTCTTCTTGGCCAAGATGTTGTTCTCCCCTCCACTACAGAGACTATGGGCCTCAGCTAACAGTTCCTGTGCTATGTCAGATTGCCCTGTGTACTAATACATTTTATCCACAACTTTTACAATTTTAGAAATTTTAGAAACTTTTAGAAAACAGAACAATTCAAATAGAGGCTCCTCTAAACAAACTCTTTATTTGCTGAGCAATAGTTTGATCAGAGATCCCGTAAGTCACAGCTTGTCTCTGTCTCCGTATTTCTTTCTCCACAAGATACTCTGCCTTCCTGTTTGGTACAGTCTGCACACTCCTACTGAAAATTAACTTTATATTCAAGCTGGCAAAAGGTCATCTGTTGTGTCCTCTCTGAATACTGCTTTTATCTAACAGGTCTATGAGTCAGCAACATCTTTCTTAAATACTCTTAGTATCACATGCACAACTACTACAGCCTCTTGTTCAAATAAATGATGCTCAGAGAACATGCCCTGGGCATGTCTAGTCCCAAACTAATACAGCAGCAGCAAGATTTAAACTCATAAAGGCTCTTACACATATCTCAAAGCTACACTGACTTTTAATTTCTGCCTCCAGACAGAGTCTTTCCCAGCTGCACAGAGCAAAGCACACCAGCAGTTAAGTCACAAGCCTCATGGGTGTGGGAAGGAAGGAGGAGGTGCAGGACTGCTGCTGTAATGGAATCAGAGTTTGCACACCCACACCACATCCACTGGGAATGCAAAGTGTGCCCGACTGTCCGGGCACGCTCCCTGCATGCTGGCCAAAGTCTCTGTTTGCTGACACAGCCCCATCCTGCAGAGCAAGGACAAGATGAAGAAGGCTGACTCAACTCTAATCTGTTGCCTGGGAGGTTTAGGGCACTTCAGTGCCAGGGAGCAGCTCTCTGCCCTGGGCTGAAATGTTACAGCAAGCTTTGTACGCCAGACTGCGTTCAGCACAACACAGCAGCATTCTGACTGAAGGAATAAAGGAATTGGGAGAAGTGTGGCTGCTGCTGTCCCACACTGAGCTCTAGGCCATCTCTGCCCTTTGGGATTATTTTGCACCACAGACACACCATGGAACATGCTTTGTGCCTAGAGGAATACACAGTCCAAACAGAACAATAGTAAGATTATGTCTCAAACAGTTTTTAGGTTTTACTAATAACCTATTTGAGAGAAAGAATGAGGAATCTATGAAGATTTTTTCCTAGTTTTCCCCATTCAATTTCCATTTCAGACCCAGGAGAGACTAGCCTGTGGACTCTTCTTTATTACAGCAGATAATAATGCCTTTAACAGATGATGAATCAACTATGGACTATGCTGTTTCCACCTGGACTTCACGATAGCAGAAATATAAATGGGTGATCAGGGTGAATGGCTGAAAATTTCTGACCTAATACAAGGATTGTTTTTCTTAACTTTATGTCAGGGAAAAAAGAGATAAGTGTACGTGGACTAGAAGTTCATTTTCTCATGGCATGTTTATAGTCCTTCTGTTCTCCACTTCTCTAATAAGAAGGAATAATTTAATTCTATCTAGAATTTGAAGGGAAATATTTAAATTACATTTCTTTTCCACATATATTTCAGGCATACCTTTCAGATAAATAATATTTTATTAGCTAAATTTGCCAGGAAAAGCTGAGCTCCGACAACTCTATTGGGAATAAATGAATTGTTCTGCATATGTGAAGGAAACAGAGGCCATTCTGCAAAACACTGAATAGACTCTAACAGATATAGAATAATTAAAACTAAATTAAAAAGTAACAATTTTTTTGACAAATTCATTGTTACTTCATTTCCACTCAATTCTCCTTGGAACTGCAAACATTCTGAAGCACTGTGATAAATACTGCCCTGCCCTTGTGACCTCCCTTGTGATTTCTGGGATGCTTCCAGCATGTTCTGAAGTTCAGTCTGATATACCAGGAAATACATATAAAAATATTTTTATGTGAAAATTACAGGTCACTTAAGGGTGGCTGCCTAGCAAAGTTCAGCTGACAAGGGTGGCTGAGGATCTCTCAGGGCAGTTTTATAAAATGAACCACTACGATAGAGGTTGAACAAACAATTGCAAACCTTTTATGTTACCCAGTTATTCTGCTTGTTCTGAAGAGCTCTGTTCAGATAGGGTGGCAGCTACAAAATCCATGTAGAGCGGAGCCTGTCTCCAAAAATAATCTTATACCAGTCTAAGAGTATTAGGTTTGTTAATAAAAGCCAAAAAATCCCTACTTCCATTCCTAAAAAGCCCTTGTCCAGGATTAAGTAAATTGTAAAGCTGCTAATAAAAGAAGCAATAAAGCTGAGAGACTAAGAACTGTGCTTAGGACAAAATGAACATCCATTTTAAAGAATAAATCTCTCAGTATTTCTACAAATATAACCACAAAGGTGGTTACAACCCAGAGCACTACCTCAGATCTGCACAGCACCACAGAAATCAGTGTAAGTGCTGCTGAAAGTTAAAATTCAGAATACTTAGAATATCAGCCCTGACATCACATAGAAGCATAATTACAGCTAATTAGCTTAAAGGTTAGGAAAGAACCTGCACAAAATAAAGGAAGCTTTTTTTTCTGTTAATGGAAGGTTTGGCTAATAGATCTGTCAGGTCCAGGTAGATGAATATGTATTTATCTTTTAAAAAATAATATGCCCTTTATGTGAATCTATAGCAGAAAAATTGGGAGTTATTAAAATCACTGTAGAGGGGTAATAGATGGTTCTAATTCAAAATGAACTGAATAGAGCATGACTTTTGCTGTTTGCAGTGGCAGTTGTTTAGTCTAGGCAGTCTCCTATAAATCTGAACAAAACCCATGGCACTGCTGCAAAACAAAATGAATAAGAAAGGCAACAAAGAGCTTCACTTTCATTTCTAACAACTGAGCCAGCCCCCACAGAAAACATGTAATATATCTCCAGCTGATAGATACAGGGCCTGAGAAGCAATAATACACACCAGCTATCAACACAGGTGCATATGGATTATCTATTATCAGAGAGACACTTTAAAAACAAAACAAAACAAAACAAACCCAAACCAAACAAAAAAGAAATCCTCCACCAAACCCCACAGGAAACCAAACCAACCAAATAAACAAAACTAAAAAACAATAAACATATCCCCCCCACAAATCCTCAGACCAATCTGACAACCAGCAAAGTCTGAAATGTCAATTTAATCATTAAATGCAATCACAACGATGTCCCATCAGCAATATTAGACATGATGCCTGGAAAATGCAGAACAGAGGTAGCTGCCCATTGCTGCCAGTAATAGCAGCCAAAGTGTGCCCCACATTGAATTTGGTTATAAATTCTCACTTTGTCTGTGTTGTCCAGATTGCACCAGGACACTCACCAGATTGCACTCAAAATAGGCAGGACAAAAATTTTTGAACTAAAGTTAGGATGGAAGGGTGAGGAGCGAGGTGTTTTGGTTTTTTTTCTTTAAAGTTCTCTTTGACTTTCCTTCTATCAATTAGCTCAGTATAAGATGGGGTTTTCTTTCTATAATTAAATTATCATAAATCATCTTCTGCCACTTTTCACTGGTTTGTCACACCCTCGATGACTGACTGAAGTTATTTGGCTTTCTTCTTTGTTTAGGTTAAGGTAAAGTCACTTTAATCACTAAGGATCTACAGAATAAGTAATTACAGAAAGAACTTATTTAGTACATTCCTAATATTTTGGCAGAAGCACGGAAGGATTTTCATTCACAGGAAAATAAACATTATTTCTCAATTGCTATTGAGAAGTATTTACATAAAATTCATAGAAAACCAGTAATTCTATAAATCTAATAATTCAAATATTCTATCAGTCTGTTTACCATAGCCAGAGCTATCAGAAACTCTATTAGGACAAAGTTGGGTTTTTTTAAATTTCCAAACCAGAGGCAAGTTATTACTTGCAAAAAAGAAAAGACAGCAGTAAACTTGCCAAGCCAGATCTCATGTCTGCTGTGTCACATGGCCAAACTCACATGCTCATTCAATACAAAAGGATTCACTCACCAAGATTTCCCCCAGTATCCTCCATATCTATTGTCCAGTAGTTTCAGTCTTGTACAAACTATTTCTGTGATGAATTAGGTTCAAATATATCCTTTCTTTTTCTACCAGAAGTAAATTTTCAAGCATCTGATCAAGCAGTAAAATAATTATTGCTAGGATCATTCTTTCCTTTTTTTTTTTAACATTTTACATTTTATTGATCTTGAACAATAGTTTTTCTCAAACTAAATATACTATGTTAGCTTTTAAAGAGAACAAAACACCCATAACTGCCTGGCTAAAAACCATCCTATGTTTATTTCTTTTCTCATTACAGAACAGAAAGAAAATAGTTATAGTTATTACAACTGAAGTGCATGGTGCGCATCTTTGAGAGGAAAAATTCAGGAGCAAGTGTGACATGTTGTGCCAGGGAATGTGGATGCACAGACCTTTGCCCCCCTGTTATCATTAATTCCCACATTTTCCCAGATAGCAGTATGGATGCACAGTATCCCTCTCCTTGTGGCTATATGAAGAGCACAAGAACAGTGAATTGCCATACAATATTTCTGCTATCATTATTCCCTGTCAGTAAAGCACAGAATGCGCTTGTTGCACATTTCCTTAACTAAAAATTATGTGTCCAACTGTCCATGCTGGTTTCATTACACTTTATGAGCCTTTGATAAGCCCAAGAAGACCATTGCCCTGTTGGAATAAATGTTTTTTTCCTGTAGATTTTTTTCCTTATGTTTCAACAGAGATCTCCCAGGAGAACCTGAGAACTGGATAGTGAGGACTGTGGCACATGCCCCCTTGTCACAGTGCTGTGGGGTCATTCAGCAGGATTCAGTGGCCTACCAGCAGCTGCAAGGGAATTTGGGGCTCATTAGTATGCTGGCTATGCCCAGCTTATTTCCTATTTTTTACCAGAAATGTCATTCTTCAGCCAAGATGCAGACATGAATGAGAACAAACTTGGCTGGAGCTGACTGCAGTGGACAAAGGCAGTGCTGGCATCTGGCACTGAACCGTTCACATTATTCCAGCCTAAAAAGCAGTATCCACTCTGAGATCACTTCTTGCATCATGCAGACTTCTACTGACCAAGTTAGCAGAGGTGATGATGAATTTGGTTTGGTTTTCAGTGCCAAGTCATGATAACATTCAGGGAGACTGGGGAGTCTCCAGCTCTAGAACTTGCTCTGTTGACAGCATGAATGTCCTATGTGCAGCACTGGACACACAGCACCTTTTTTGGGAAAACACATGTCACTGTGCTATATTTGGTTTTCTCTGCTATATGACAATGAAGATTTGAATTATCTATCTGGGCATGGGGATTTTCTCAGTCCATATAAAACAGCACAATGCAATAGGAGGCTATATACTCTAAAGCAAATGTTAAACACAATGTGTTTTTAAAAATTAGGATATGAGATGAATGTATATGGGATATTATCACAGCTTTGAAGGGAGAGACCAGAGGGAAAAGGAAATTATGCAATGGACTGGAGAGAGGAGACAAGGAAAACAAAATGTTCTAGCAGTGTATAATACATTATTACCTTCTGTGACTTAGCCACATAAACTATGACTATTATAGCTTTGTTTTTATGTAAGAATTTGGCTCTGAGAATTCTAGGTTGAACTCAAATGTAGTGCCAGATAACAAGGCTGATAAATTCACCTACTTGGTGTTCCAGGCATGACATGAAGAGGCAAATAATTCTATTTATCTGTAGTGTTTCTCTTCTGACTCTACTACCAGGTTGGTCACTAAAGATGAAGGAAATGATGGCTTAGAGATGAAAGAAAGCCTTGGGATAATTAGTGAGCTTTCTGTCGTTTAATAAAAGTGAACAATTAGAAATTATTTCTGGGGCACAGAAGTTTGATAAATTGATATTACTGCTTGCTAGAAAATGACAATAAAATGCATGGGTTCTGTCTATTTATAGCTAATTTCTGTATATTTATACCATAGTGAAAAGATTCTAATGTCCATAGTAGAACTGAGTGAGCATCACACCCAAGCTAATATACCTGATCTCCATTTGAAATTGTAAGGAATGAAGAATAAGTGTCAGTAAGGAGTTTACCAGAAGTTAGTGAATGATTGCTTGTATGTGTCTCAGGACATGAACAAACATCCTTGGACAGTCAAGGATTACTGCCTGTAGCACACCACCCACTTTTATAATTTCCTGACAGCTACCACTTTTATCCAATTGTACAAGATCAGTTCACATAAACATGCCCAAATTTCTCTCAGACAATATAAATTAGACCATTTTAAACAGTTAAAACAGGTGATGTGAGGTAACCTAGCCGATCTTTCTTGCAGCAAATGGGCAACATTGGAGCATTGGCAACAGTAAGGGTGGTAATTCCTGGCAGGTGGGAGGTGACAAAAAGGTGAAGGTGGTAACTTCTTTGCTGGTATAGGTAGATGTAGACAAGGATGCCAGTCCACTGCTGTAATATGATTTGAATATACTCTAAAGCACATTTAGGTTCTTATATACAAAGAAACTCTGCATCCAAACAGTTTTGTTTCTATTGTTACAAAAAGGAAAAAAAATATGTTTTTAAACTGCAAAGTGAATTTATATATAGTGAAAAAAAGAAGCCTTCTGGAAGAACCTTTAGCTACTCTTCTACACAAGATTCTGTCCCATTTTGCGTCTTTAATTCTTTGCATATGAATAGCAGTTCCACTTTCTTTGCCCAACAAAATATGACAGATTCTAGATAAAACATGCCAACAAAAGTCAGAAGCATGAGCTATGGTGCTATGTGCACCACCTATGCACAATATGGTAAAGCAGCTTTTGACAAACTCGAGTAGTTAAGAGAACAATGCAGGAAGGTAATCTCCATATTTGTGCACTCAGGTTTCTGGCTCCCCAGTTCTTGCTGCCTCTCCTCATTCCCAGAGAACTGGAGTTCCAATACTTTGATCTGCAGTGGTACCCAGCTGTTGCTGGTCCCCATAGGGGCACCCTATGGAGTGTCCCTGCCCAGAGAACTACAGCAACAAGCCCACAGCTCAGCCTTGTCCCTTCCTTCTGTGGGCCCAAATGCAGCTACTTGACACCCTTATGTGTCACATCCATACTTTGCACAGAAGGGCTGGAAAAATCTGCCACTCTGACATTGTCCTGGTGCTTTTTGTAGGTTTGCTGTGTTCAGCAAGGGCAGCTGTTCACCAAGCAGCAAAACTGGCTATCTGGCTGTTCAGCTGAGCCACTGATCTCTTTTCTGGGCTTGTGCATGTGAGATGGCTGTTTCTGGATTGATAACAAACTGCTCCTTTCCCCCCCACTACATTCACGAGGCTTTTGGCTGTGCTGTGCTCTTAAGCACTACAGAGGAATGTCTCATTAGCTTTTCTCAGACACTTCAGAAAAGTTTCACATTGTTGCCCAAATACAATTGGTCTGTAACTATTTGGTGAATTTTTAACTTCTGAGGCTACATATTCTGTGCTAGGCAAATGAATACAGGGATTATAAAATCAGCTTTCCAAGTACTTTCAAAGATACCTTTTCTTATGCTAATAGAAAAATAAGAAAAGGTTTAAGTGGGCTGTGATATTTTTCACAGAACAATCTTGAGTAAATTAAAATGTAAATTTTTCTACAATCACTGCTTTTGGGTGACAAACCTTTTGCGTAAGTCTTTAGATGCACCCTGCTTCCATTTGTTTTTCACATTTGGAGGTTTTGGAAGAATTTGCCTGATCAGTTCTGTGATGTCTTTTCTTATTCCTTACGCTGACTTCTGCAGTTTCTGCAACAGGCTTTTTTAGCTTGCTAAGCCAATAGCAAACTAACTCAATAGAAAGAAAAATTCCTTTCCATATGTTGGCTAAGTGAATTGAATCAAATGAGTGCAAGAATCATGGCCAAACTGCTCAGGTGCATGGAATTGGGTCCTCTGAATTTTCCATTATCACCTCCATTTACAATTCCTGGGATCAGGCCTGGGCTCTGCCTTGGGAGCTGAGGTTCCTCCCTCACCAGTATGATTTCATGAGTCCCATGTGCCTACAGAGAAGTCTGACAGTGCATGGCCTGGCAAGGCTTGGTGTCACAATACCCACAGCACAGCATCCGTGCACAGCAAAGCTCCTCACCCCCTGGAGAGCTGCAGTGCCCACAGCACCCAGCACCCTGAGGAACAACAGTGTCTCATTCCAAATGCCCCCACTCTGTCATGTATGCCTGATCTCACTGGGGTTTGGTACATCCACGCTTACATCTGCTTCTCAAATTAGCTCCTGTCTTAAAGATTTAAGATTATGAACTTAAAGACTTAAGAATATGAACTTGATTTAGAGGGACACATACCTAAAGACCCCAGAAGTTAACACATGAGAAGGACACAAGTCAAAGTAATAAAAAATTCTGCTAAATCATTTTGATTCTCAGGGGAACAAAAACCTGATCCCCTAATTTTGAATGGCTAGTAGTATTTGCCACAATGGGGCTGCTATCCTGAACAGTCCTCTAGGTACAACTAAAATGCAAATAACAACTCTCAGTCACTAGATTTAGGAAATTACTCTGCTGTACTAATGCATACATTATATGGATTATTTATATGAGTCCAGAAAGTCTTGTTAAATTAATATCTTAAAACACAAGTAGAATATAGGTAGGCTCAATCTAAAAATTAACATTTAGGAAGAACAAGGCAGCATAAACACAGTCACTTCTTCAGACTGCTCATAGTATTTTAAATTAATCTCTTCAAAGAGAGATTTGCAGGCTTTTTGTTACCCTTGCTATCATGAGATTTATTCTGAACATCTTCTCTTGCAGCACTTGGCAACTGAATTCTAGACTTTGCTTGTGTTTTCCAGACTGTCAGATTTAATATATCCATTGCTTAAATACTCACCTTTAAGTTTATGGAGGATTCTTCTGTTTTAATCCCAGCAAGTATCACAATAAAAACCCTTACTCCTAGAAGATGAGGCCTCACTTAGCAAAATTAGGCTTAGTGTCCATCCTTTTGGAAAGGTTTAATACTTCAAACTTATAAACACCACAAGCTTACAGTAAAATTTAATATTGCCCATGCTTGTTGATTTTTTTTCCACTAAAGCAGATCCATTTTGTTTGCAAAGCAAAGCAAACTTGGCCTCAGCATACTGTCATGGTGCTGCCCTGTTGGATTCTGTTGAACAACTCCTGGTGACAGAACACAAGGCTGCTTCATTAAACATCCACCAGCAGATCTAATGTGTGAAAAATTTCAACAACTCATTCATAGTTCAGCTAGTTTATGATAAATTTCTCATCAACAAGACATCACAAGCAGAGATCAAAGAAACTCCAGGGAATGATTTCTCTCCTAAAATTCATAACTTGTGAAGGTGGAAAGTCTAAAGAGAATAGCAAGCGCAGCTGATGAAATAAGAAAGTTTGTATTTCCAGCTATGGAAACTAGTTATAAAATAAAACCCCATCCCAAGTAGGAAAACAATGAAAATGGGGGGAAAAATGTATTTTTGCTTGACCTACAGTATTTAGCATCAGGAACACATTGTTCACAAAAAGGGTTTGAATGACTGGGAGACTGATATTTCCTGTTCACAAACCAAAACCAGCAAGCATAGAAGCATCCCTGGGTTGTTCTACCCCTGAAAAACCCTTTTTCTCTCCCTGGCTTTCAGTTCATTCTGCTGTCCACTCCTGCTTAGTGCAAATTACTGGGAGACACTTTTTGCAACAGGAATTCCAAATTTCCAAATAATACTTGCAGATCATATATTGATTTGCCCAATTGTTTGGCAATAAGTTTGGCACAATAGCTTTAGTTATGTGTGCTTTCAGATATCCTAAAAATCAAAGACATCAACAATCATAATGTTATTCATTGGAACAGCGATTTTGTTCATCAATTTCTTTGTGTATAAAATATGGAAAGCAACTTAAATCTTCCCAGTTTGGCTCATGTCCATCTACAACTGCTAAAAAAAGCCATATAAATAAAAAATAATCCAACTGAAAAAGAATGTTAAAATTTTTCCTTCAATGTGACATACTGTTGCAAAATTCAAATACCTAGGACTACAGGAATTGAAATAACACACCAGAGACACCCCAAAAATCTGGTCAGAGAGCTATCAATACTGAATGATCTAGAAAGAATATTTAAATTTATCTTGAAAATTAGTGGTTGACTTACACCTTGAAGCATTTTGAAGGTTATCCAACCTGCTGCAGCTGTTTGGTTCACACATCCTTCATCTGCATGAAGAACCATGCTCTGGGCCTGGAAAAAGTGCTTGGCAATGCATGGATGCACAGCAAAGATTTAGAAGTTGGATTTTTTTATGTACATAGTCTTTGAATATTAAACACTTGAATCGTCCAAGACAAATGCCCAAAGTAATGTGTCATTCACATTAATTGCTGTAATAATGAGGGGAATGTCATATGCTTTATTAAGTGTAAGTAGGCATTGTAGTATTTATAAGCAGCATTTAACAGCCATGTATATATATTTTTAAATATACATGTTTCTATGTGTGTATGCACTTTACACACACTATGTAAGATAATTATATAAATTACATAGCTATAATGGACAATTATGAACCAAATTATACTCTAACATAGCATTATACTGTTATATAGCACTACTTTCCTGCCCTCTAATACATATTTACCGCTACTGGTTTCCAGAGTTTTGGTCTCAGAACCTCTTAAAACCTACAAATTTTGAAGTTACCAGGAAACAAAACAAGTATTTTTTTTCTCTGCCCGTCTCAAATTTGGAATTCTTCACCCAAACCTCAAATACTGCCAGAGGCCCAGAAACTGAATTCTCCCCATCACTGCAGTAATAGGTTAAAATTGCAGCACTGCGTGCCCTTGCAGTGCTGCCAAAAGGCAGCTTTATTTTGCTTGAAATTGAGATTTAAGGCTTTGAGTGAGACACAAATCACATGTCTAGCCATCTAACTCACTGGACCTTAGCATCATGACTTTTAAAAAGCAGATTTTATCATTTTGTACATATTTTCCCTGTGACTGGAATCACGATGTGCAAAGGTGTCTGGTGCTATGGGTAAAAGGGATAAAACTGCTATTAAGATTTTTAAATATTTTAAGTACCATTTTGCATTGTATTATATGGATTGTATCAAGTATTCCACAAAATGGTATCTTCTGTAATAGGACTCCTGGAAAGGCCTGCAGAACTCAGTGATAACTTTGCCAACTTTAATAATGGCTCACCCCAAACTTACACAGACAAATCTTTGTAGGACAGTGATGTGAGGCCTCTTTTATTAAAAGAGTTGTACTACACTACTAAACAAATATACTTGAAAAATTCTTTGTGAACAATGGCTCAGGTGATAGCAATTGTTATACTCTGGGCTCCTGGGCTCTGTTCATCTATACAAGGAAAATTGTCAATGACGCATGACAGCATTTATAAAAGTTCTAAGACTAGTTCTGTACACAGAATGTACTTAAAATACGTCCCCAGTAAATTCTTATTCCTCTTAAAGAGTTTAATTTTAAAACAAATTCATTCAGTATTTGATAAAAAGTCTAAATTCTAGACAGAATTGCATGGAAATAACTTTTGTAAACAGTGCGCACTGCAGAAGTTCTAGAATAAGCACCTACATACATCTACTGTAAAAGATCAGTTTGGAGAAATTCAGGATACACTTAAAATTATCAAAGCTTTTTAATACTGTACCAGTGAAACCATCAAACTCTTGCTTAGATGAACACACCTAGTGATTGTCAAAGCAAAAGGTTTTTATCTGCTGCAAAAACAGGATTTCTCCTGTTATTTTGGCTTAACTAAGGCTTCCAGACAAAAACAGTAAAACAAAACAATTCTATATTTAAAAAAAGAAGTATTAAAAAAATCAAAGGACATAATGGAAAAAAACAGGAAGTTATTGGAAAGGCAAGAGAAAAGGAGACAAAAATAAAGGGATGAGAGGGAGATTAAAGCAAAATAGAGTCCCAAGAACATATCCTTTAAAATTGTCCCAATATCTAAGACGCAGGTTTCTTGAATGTAGAAAAATTTTAAGGGACTAGAAGCCAAGTCACCACTCAGATTGAGACTTTTGGATGCTTAATTCTATTCCCTGAATGGAGCAAAGGCCACTTTGGTAGCCTGAGATTTAATTATACTCAACCCACGCAGACTCCCTCGTTTAATAAGGTTTGAGTATCCATCCACTTTTCCTCAGTTCCTACCTCCTTTCCACTGCAACACTGAATCATCTTCCAGGCCCTGCTGACCTCTCATTTTCCCCATTGCCTTCCTGCAAACTAAGACAGTCATTTGTCTCTTTCTGAACACCAGAAGGCTGCCAAGCATATTCACAAGAGGAGTTTAGGGGAATAGCCACTAGGAAAAATTCATAGCCAAAGCAAGCCAACCAACCAACCAACCAACAAACAAACAAAAAAACCAACCAAAAAAAAATCAACCAAACCACAATTCACTAACTTTGTGCAGACAAGGCTGGGGTTGTACATATGACTATTGTACACCCACCACCCCCTAGATCAGCTCTGCCTTCCAGGGAATAAATCTATTATCCAGCAGTCTGTCCTGGAGGGTTGTCCCATGGCCCAGCAAGTGAGTTTTATTCAGCAATGCCTTCATGTGGTAATATTTTCAAGATGCTGATATTTCTTTCTTCTCATTCTTCTGGTTTTGTTTCATGTTTTTTCTGAACTTTAAACACATGTTCTTGGTGCATATATTTAACTTCTCCTCATACTATGGAATGCTGTGATTCAGAAGTCATGATGAATTTCTGAGAGAGAAAGTTAACATCTGAAAAATAATTTCACTGCAGGATCACGACAAAAAGAGTAAGGCCATAGGAAGGAAATGAACTCCCACTGCCAGCATAGCTACCCTAAAATACAACTCAAAAAACCTCTTAGACTATTGCAAGATAGTCTATTTTTTTAAATGAAAATTTACACTTGTCATAAGAGTACCAGCACACGTGAAACAGTTCCAAGGAATATGCACATAAGTAATAGAGGTTTTCTCCTGGCCCCTTGGAAATTAAACTGAGAAAAACAATGTTCTAAATGATGATGTTATAAGCAAGTACATGCACAGTTTTGAATCCTTTGATCTAGGTTTCCTGTTTACCTCTTGTCCATCTCTCCCAGGGTAAAACCTGACTTGACTTTTTAAGAGCTGAGCAGGATAATATTTTCATAGCCCAGGAACAGCCCAAACTAGATAAAAAGCCAAAACTTTACAGCAACAAAATTGTAAATTAAAATCCAAAGATTTCAACATAAATTGCTGGTCAATTCTGATTTCAGCATTATTTTTTAATGCTTTGAAATGAACAACTATTTCCAGATAATTATTAATTCTGAACAGCAAGTATTAACACTGATAATTTGGATGTGAAAAGGAATGAAAAGTTTTCAATTGACACATTTTCCCAAAGCTGTTATTTTTCACAAGTTGTTTTTTCTAAGAACTAGCCAAAATGTAAGTCCAAAATAATGCCAGGTAGAGCTCCACATCAAACATAAGAGTGGTTGTTGTGATGAAACCCAGGCCCTCCCAGTTCAACCCTCACGAGTGGCTGCCAAAAGTAGGTGCACACTCAGCAGGGAGAGTTTGTGCACACAGCACTTCCCCCAGGCCAACAGCCATTCCCAGCTCCCAGATCTCCTGACTAAACTGAGCTGTTTATGTGCTCAGTAATCCTCACTGAATTTCTCTTAGGCGCTTCCAGTTCCCAAGCAGTTTTCTAGAAATGCTTCATTTCCACAGCACACCCAGTAAGGAATTCCACATATTAACTACATGTCTCAAGGAGAATCATTTCATCATCCAGTATTTTGGTGAAGAAAATGGTGCACTAACTTCAATTCAGGAATTCTGCATAATAAAAATAGCACTTAAAGGCTTATATTTAAAATTATTTGGCTTCAGATGAGACAATTAAGAGGACAGTGTGTCTGTCACCCCACAAACACATTGAGTTGTGTGGCAGGTGCCTCCTGTTCACTTTTCAAGAGAGGAGAGTGATTTGGATGCATTTTCCTGCTGGGACAGAAGCTGAGTTCTCAAGAGGCTTTGCAGCCACTGACCACTAGTTTCCCTGTTTCTTGCAACAACAATCTCACAAGTTTAAAGATTATTGTATTTAAACTCATGTTTTAAGTGGAAATTTAAATTATATTTACAAATTATGTCACCATGAAGGATAGAAAAGAGGAAAATTTATTGATCTCATTAATCAGACAATAAAATATATAGCAAGTTTTGAGAAGCACCATTCTTCCATGAAGTCTTCACCTGATATAAAAAGACAAAAGCACAGTTAACAGTTTGGAGGGTGGGTGTTATTTCTTTACCTTCTGTTCTAATCTTCACTTCAATACTTGATTAGAAATAAAGGAGATGTGAAAACTAACTTTTGAAATGTCACATAGTAAGGGGGGGTTTTACATGGAAGAGAAGGAGTAAAATGGTATGGCACAGGAATCAAAAAGAGGCAGTTCTTTAGAGAATTTTGAAACAACCCAGTGTTCAAAACCAATGACAGAAAAGCAAATTCACAAATTCAAATATGCCTTCAAATGTATTATTTGAATGTACTTTAAGTCGCTTTAAGTGACTTGAGATTTATCTCTAAATAGCTGAGACACGCAACAGCAAGTAGAAACCAGAACATGCTATTTGATCTGTTTTGCCATCTTTTGCAAGGTTTTCTAGCAAGACTTCTTTTGATGTTCTCATTTTACTCTCCAGATCCCCAAATACTCCCACTTAAGGCACCTTGAGGAACATTTCCTGTCTCCATCACCTGACCAAATGCATCCAGGAGAGGCAATTTCAAATAAACAGCAGCACAAGCTACATAAGCAGAGAATTCAAAATTAACTGACAAAATCTTTTATCGAATTCTTTGATATAAGCAACTTCTAAAAGTAGATTGCACTCTCTTAGACCACCAAGCAAACAAATTGTACTAAACAATGATCTGCAGCAAATACTCTGAATATATTTTACAGTTCTTGTATATGCTATGAATGCAACACTGGGTATTTTTTCAAGTGACTTTTCCTTTCAGAAGCATCCTGATTTTTTAAAAAAGAGGGAGAAATATCATCTAGGTCTAAACTCATTCTAACATTTTAAGAACTTTTTAAAAAACATGATTCTGCTATTACTGAACAAAACATCAAATTCTCTTTCTCCAATTCCATAACCAGAAATTAATTCTGAATAAAAGTCACTCAAAAGTGCTGGGGGTACGGATCTCTGCTGACAGTTCTAACAAGGTAACTGATAAACACATCTACAAACAAATGTCCACATTCCTCACCCCTTCTGCAAACAGTCCAGGCAAATACAGAACACAGACCTGGGAGATCCAGGGACAGCATAACAGAACAACTCTTTCTTTGTTCAGTAGTGGGATGAGTTCTTTTAGATTTTCTCAGACCACTATGCTTCAAAACATGAGAGAAGTGCCTGATCATAAAGACTCTGTGAAAAATCAGCAGTATTTAGAAACTAGAAAAATAGATATTTGCCAGTGTTAATAATCTTCTAGTAAAGAATTTGAAATTTGTCTTCTGGTAGGCATTGGGTGGGTCTGATTTTCAAAGAAAAAAATAAGGTATCCTCTGCACTCCATTGGTAAAGAATCACAGGCACAATCATTTCCAATAAGCACAGAGCTGATTTCTGACCAGACATCTCAAACACCTTCCACTGAAGGTGCCATTGCCTCACTAACAAAACCTTTGTATCAGCTCCAGTGAATTTTGGATTGGCCTCTTTCCAGGCACATCCTTCTCCAGTTTCAAGAGTCACTAATGCCACTTCCCAGCAGCACTGTCTGGATGATTGAAAGCCAGGATACACACACAGAAGACATTCAGCATGAAAGGTGCAATTTTATGTGCTCTCCTCTTGGATTTCCCAACAGAGGGTTAAAAGTGTGTTATCACAGTGCTAACAACTGTTAGGTAATCATCCCTACTCTCCCCCTCTGTTGCTGTTTGGGTACAAACTACACTCACGCTGAGTTTAACTCACCTTTGGCATGCCTGCATGCACACAGGACAAGAGAAACAAGAAATGTCTGCTCAGAATCCTTTTCAGATAGAGAATCTAATTATTCATCTAATACCTATACTCATATATAATCTCATCATTCATTTAAACTTGAAAGGGAAGCTTTTTTCAAAATGTCTTTTTATAAACAGACTTCTAATGTTCAATCCAATTGCCATAGCTTTTTCTTGCTTTCTTGCTTTTTTTTTTTTCCATTCATTCTTTGCTAAGTCATACCTACTTTTCATTTGGCAAGGTGAGCAAGTTAAGGAGAGTGATAACACAAAGGAACTACATGAGGATATAAAAAAATTTAAATAAACTGACCTTAGTTTTGACTGTTTTATCTTGCCTGAGACTCTGGAGCAATCAAGAAGGCCCAGGATCGCCTCTCTCCATCCCACCCCAAAAAAAATTACGTTTTATAGTTCTCCCCTAAGAACTATATGTAATGGAATAATCAACCATTACTTTATGACATCCAAAAACCCTGAAGTGACAGGAACAATAAAAATCAACTAAAAATAAAATCTCTAGAAGAAGTATTTGTCAAATTGAGAGACTCAAACACTGCCAAGATATTAGCTCTTCTTTTAAGTGCCAAAAAACCCCACCTTGCTATTGGAAATGAGGGGGTCTGTGATATATTCCACTTTCCATGGAACAAACAAAAATTCTTAATACATCACTGCCTTTGCTGAATTTCACAACAGAATTTTCTTGTTCTGGGGAATTATTGTGTCACTTGTTTCTGCAGTATGTTAGATACTGGCGATGCTAAAACATGATTTCAATACATAAGTACTCTTGGAAACATTTCCCTGCAAGCAGGAAAAGCCACCCAAAAGATGCAGGAGGTTGGTCAGGGCTGAGACAAATCCACTCCTGACCTCTAAAGGAGGCTCACAAGCGGCCCAGACCTGGAAATAGCGGTGTGTGTTCACATGCTGACTTGGGTGATTTTTATGGCTCCTTAACACACCAACAGCCCAAATTTCAACTTTTGTTCAGATTTACTTCATTAACTTTTCAATTGTCTAAGGATTAGGTGAAAGCCACTGAACTATCCTCTTCAACCCAAATTCCATGACGGGAAGAAGGATGCTGAACATTATTTTTCTTAAGCAGAAAAGCTACTTTCTTTACTTGGAAATGCCAAATTTTCTCAAAATTTTTATGCTGAACTGTAAGATGAATTCAAAGTGTATGACTTAGCATATACTAAAATTTTGCTCTTAGTATTAGATAGTTCTACTATACTTCATCCTCATTAATTCATATGTTTAGGTAATTTTTGTGGTATGAAGTAGATATTTTGTAGCTGTATTTTTATACCTAGTAAGACATGATACAAAAATATATTTTGATTGTGGATCTCTCCCCCAGAAAATCATAGGATATTTATAGTTTCAAACCCTGGACAGCCTTTAGACCTTTGTCTAGTTTCCAGCAGAGTTTTCATTAGCAAGTTTAAAGCAGTGCTACCACATCTACAATTTCAGAAAGGACTCCAAAATTCATATTTAGAAACAACTTCTTATCTTTTGGGGTGATTCAGTCCAAGTCAGTCTCCTGGTTTAACCTGCTTATTCTATTCAATTGGAAGTCTCTCTTCATTTTATTTTTCAATAAGTAAACATGATTATCTCAGGTCAAATGTAAAAATTGTCTAGTTTGTCTGTCCAAAACTAACTCCAAAACATTTTATAAGAATCTGCTATGTTGCAATGAAGTGTTTTACAAACCCAGCCCTCAGTCTTTACTGCACCTCACAGAAACATCGTTAATACAAAGTAAAGCTGAACCTTCTTCGTGGTGTCAAGAATTTACAACAGTTTTTCTTGCTAGTGATTACTGTGCTGCTCTGTGGGAAGGTAATTTATGGAAGCACATAGATCAGTGTGGCCACACTGCATTGCCTTTGCTGAAAGAATTCATGTCAGAGTAGGATCTTATGAGAAAAAGGAAATTAAGTGTACAATCTGCTCACCTGGTATTTTTCCAAAGCAAAACTTCTTTGGAGGCTCCAAGAGACCTCTGCATGTTTAATTGTAATAACCATGAAAAAAATCTTTAGCAGTTGAATTGAGTTGTTTTTGCAAACTAACCTATGAAACTTCCCAGTTCCCTGTGGCCATGTCACCGAGTGATTAGTATGACACATTCAACAAGAGTCTGTTGTGGAAGCCAGGCTTCAGACACTATTTCCTTCTCCAAGTCATTACATAGAGTAACAGACTGAAGCAGTTCCTTGTTGAATAACCCGTCCAATCCTATAGGAAATTTTAAATTTTGAAAGCCAAGATGTTCAAACAGTATTTTTAATCCACTCTCCCAGATTTTCCAGCAAAACAATGCTCAGCCATTAAAGCACTGCAGCACTTTCCAGCCAGTGTCTAAAGAAAATAGCTTTTTATCAGATTTGCTTTCTGTACTACGTACAAATAGTACAGAGTGACAAAGCGCCTTTGCATTGCACAAACACTGAGAGAGGAAAAAGAAAATGAAAACAAGGCATTAAACAAAGAAAGGATGTGTACAATGGAACAGGCACAAGCTACTTCTTTGTTTGTTTGTTTTTCTTTTTGTGCTAAAAATAGAACACAAAGCTTATTTTTGTGTAGAGACTACTCACCAAAGGCTGAGTAAACCAGTCGTTAAAAATATCAACATCATTAATGCTCTAATTTTCAGTTCTCTAAGTAGATTCACCCTTTCCTGATATTACTTACTTCAGAAACTAAGTCCTCTGCAAGAGAAAAAAAAAAAAAAGAAATCCAACAGAAATTCTTTAAACTGGACATTGTAAGACAGAAGTGATCAGACTTAGTCCTATGACAGTTCAGTTAGAAGTGTCCTGAAAGGAAAATGTGAGACACTGGAGCTACGAATTTTAGCCCCAAACCTTTTGTATCTTTGAAGTTTTTAAATTCCAGCTTGTGTACAAGGCTGAATAAATTTCTTCAATAACATTTCCCAGCTATAAAACATAACATTGCCTGTTCATTGGAATGAGCAATGTGCACAAACAGCACACATCCTGTGCAGGTCAGTTTAGGAGTTTCCTTGCTAGAACTGCCACACATTTAAACAAATGAAATATGCTGTTTTATCATGTCTTATCACTACACTGAAATTAAACCTGAAATAATGTTTGTAACAAACTGATGTGGCAAAAACACAGTGTGACCTAAACCCTGGATACTTCCACAATGGGGTTCTTTGCATTGTGCATTACAAGATATTTAAACACGGGAGTTTAATGTCATAGCACATTTTTGCAGGATAAAGGCTCCCCTGGAAATGAATCGGAAGTTCCTTGTAAACTACCAAAATCTCATCAAGACAACAACATCACAGGACCTCAGGATAGATTTGCAGATACAATACAGAAATTAATAGTCTGTGATTTTAGGTATTTTCTAAAAACATCTACAGACATAAGAGTATCAGTGTACCAAAAAAAAAAAGTGTTTTCTTAGAAGACAAAATAAAATCTTTCTGATAGTAATGTTTTATTAAGGAGCTTTTATGCAAAAAAAATAAGAACTAAAATTTAACTAATTTCAGTGCTGTTACAACACAGATAATTTTAACTTCTCATTGAATAAAATATTTGATTTTCACTTCCAGTAATACTTCATTACTTGTTGGGTCTAATTAAAACAAAAGCTTCCTCTCTGACCATTTCAGTGGTGCTAGTGAGCAGATGTTGCAGACAGAATTGATGGAATTGGTAGCACCTGAACCACCAATTTCATTTTAAATGAAACTACCAGTATAATTT
This sequence comes from Anthoscopus minutus, assembly GCA_013399455.1. Lineage (NCBI taxonomy): Eukaryota > Metazoa > Chordata > Aves > Passeriformes > Paridae > Anthoscopus > Anthoscopus minutus. The sequence continues at coordinate 25,229 of VWYI01026507.1, forward strand.
CCCTGATATATTTATTTCCAATTATTTACAGACTTCTTGAAAGGTGCCCACAATATCCTCACATCTTTCTCACAGATGCACCTGGCAACAAGAGCTATGTACACTGTTCTGGATGTGGTTAACTACAGCCTTTATATAAAACTGACATCCTCTCTTCCTACCAAAACCATCTACCTTAATGCATCTTGGAATTATACTTTGCTTTCTCACAGTCAAATGGTAGCAGTAACTCATGGTCAGTTTTGTTATTGATTACTTCAGTCAAGTATTTTTATCTTTGTGTCACTTCCAATTTATGGGTCCCATTTATAGAGAAATTCCTATCAACTGTATGACCCTGAACTTCATAGTAGGAGATTTCTACCAGTTTCTCTTGCTGTATTTTCAAGTTGTCATCGAGCTCTTAATGTTAATGGTTAGGTCTTCTCAGTATTAGCAAGGGCCTCCCATGTTTTGTCAGCCTTTCCTGCTGCTTCTTTAATGGAAATATTAAAGCAAGATTAGCCAAAAAATTGTCCCCAGGGCAATCCATTAGTAAAATCTCTCCAATCTAAATGTTTCCTCTCCAATACTACAAACTGTAACCTCTTTCTTATCTAGTTCATCACATTTTCTCTTCTACTAAGCCCCATTTTTTTCTAGCTTAAATAATATTTATTACATGGAGTTTTTTCAGCTACATAAATATCCTGAAGTCTCACTGGAAAGGCTTGCATGTCACAAGGTGCTTTTCATAAGCCTGTGCTTTATTTTATTCTATTTTTCTGCCATTGCTCCATATGTTATGTATTTTCCTTCTAAGCTCATGATGTCACAAGACCACAGTTCATACTGCCCCCACTTTCTTACTTAACAGACATTTCTGAAAATGCTGTCCTAAATATACCAAGCTATATTACCTAAAAACAAAATCATCAAAAATATTACAACTAAAAGAAAAACATTTTATCTTGCCTTTTCTGAGGGGAAAAAAAAGTATGATGTGGTCTAATAGTTTTAAGCTAGAGCTCTAAGCAGTTATAACCCTGAATAAAATGGTTATTTTAGTGTAATTATGCTTGCTCAGCAGCTACTAGCAAATGCACACTAGCAGAAATGCTCTGCAGAGTTAAGAACCTCTGAATGTTCCTCTCTGTGCATGCACTCCATGGTCAAGTCATAACAGCTGTACTGTGATCTTACAATCCTCATGCATTTCATTAGGCCCGTAGCAATCAGATCACTATTCCAGTGTAACTGTTATTGTCCACACAGAGAGGTCAGAGGCAAATCTAGACCATCTCAGACTTTGAAAGAGATCACTTTTTTGACCCAAAATGTACAGCTTAGGCCCAGCTGGAACAAGCAACAATTATACATAGGAAGAGTTCCAAGCTTACTCATTCGCTGTTTTACAAACTGTGTTGCACTAGTAACTTCTTCAGGTTTTCAATTCCTTCCTATTATGACTGTTGTCATAAATTTCATTTCAGAGGCACTGGGATCACAGAATGAACACACTACAGCAAAGAAAAATCTGCAAAACTTACAAACCAAATTTCGACTCTATACAGATACAGCTGAAGGCAGCTGCCGGATTTTTGTTAATCAGTTGGAGACTCTTGACAAATGCAGTTTCAATGCCTCTCTTCCTCTGGTGATGATAGTCCATGGCTGGTCGGTATGAACTCACATTTCATTTTTAATTCATATTACATCTGATTTGATATACTTTCTTTCTCATCATGCTACAGAAGCAACTTCAGAAGTAAGTCTGTGATACAAAGATGATAGATTTCACTGGTAGCTATCATGGCTACAAAAAATGCAAAGTGGGTATTCCCAACAGATTCTGAAGGAACAGTCTATGAGCAATTTTCCACATGGGAGTCCCATGCCAGGGATTAAATTCAGCCCTGGTTTAAAGCCAGGAGAGCTTGAACAAGTAGATGAATTAATGTGCTATGCCCTGGAGAGCTGAATACCAGTTTCATTTCTCTGATATGTTCACTGCCAGATATTTACAGACTTCTTGAAAAGTACCCACAATATCCCATCTTTCTCCCAGATACACCTTTAAAAAGAACTCCTCCACAAGTCCCTTTAGCTGAAAGCAAAGCCTTCAACATCCATGAATTATCACTGAACTGCTTCCAGTTAAACTGTAAAAAACCAATTCACCATTTAAACAAACTTTCTCAAAAGCATGCCAATACTAAGAGTGACCCTTCATCAACTTCTCAGCTGGAAAAGAAACAAAAGAAAGTCAGGATAAGAAAATAAGTAATTTTAACAAATCCTTGAATTCTCATAGAACCAATGGGATCACATAAGGTGGGACAATGGATCTTTCTTGCACATCTGCAAATATGCAGAGGAACTCTGAACAACCTCTGTGATGCACAGAACTCTTAACAAACAAGAGATATACATTTAACTCCCTTAGTAAATAAAAGCCAAGCCTCACAAAGAAAAATTTGTTCAAAACCTACACCCTCCTCAAACCACAGGCCTGAAGCTGCTGCCACTGAAGTTCACCATTCACATTAAGTTAATTAACTTAAGTTGCAGAGGTGCTGGGCTCTTAGAGGACTGTGTGTGGAAACGCAGACCTGACACTAATTCTAATACACTAGAAGAGATAAGGCTATTTTATCAATTGAGGAAATATATGCAACTAGAATAACAATTAAATCTAATAGATTAAATAATAATTCTAGTCCATCAAATCAGAAACATGCTTTGATGCAAGAAATTTGTAACCAAGTATTCAAAAAGGAATGACTCAAAACAAGCAGCTCTCAAAATGGAATGGCTAGAGACGACAAATACCTGCTGGTCTGCAATCCTCCAGCTTCCCCTCTCCATTCTTTTAGTTTATATTTAGAGGGATAGCTGCTCTTGGATGAAATCAGATATTTCCTGGGCATTTCTGTCTGTCTTTTTAACCAGTACTGCCAGTTATTTCCAGATGAACTAAAGTATTTGGGGACATAATTTTCACTTATAAGAGTTCTCATTACAAAACATACACTATTATACTCTTATTATATTGACTCTTAATTTTTTTGGTCCATCAAAACCTAAGGATTCTCAGCAATGAAGCAGGCTGAAGCCCCTCAAATCTAGTTATCAGCATTAATCCCTCCCTGTTCATATTATGGTTTTTGTTTCCTTACGTTTTTCACAATAAATATTTGGCAGAGACTGCTTTCCCATAACAATGGTTTTCTTATTGTTCGGGTGTTTTTCAATTACAACAGGTGGACGGGGTATTAGAAAGCTGGATTTGGAAACTGGCAGCAGCTTTGAAGTCTCACCATAACCAAATGAACGTGATCATTGCAGACTGGCTCACACTGGCTCACCAGCACTATCCCATTGCTGTGCGGAACACACGTACCACAGGACAGGAGATAGCGCAGTTCCTGCAGTGGCTGGAGGTGAGAACTCTCAGACCAACACACGTTTCTCTGGAAAAGATGTGTTTACTTGTTCTTATACTTCCACAACCTTTCTGAAATACTACACTTGATAATGCTTTCATTTCAGTCATTCTCATTTCTCTAATGAAGTGTACATTTTTCTTCCATAAACTTTCTTATGACTTTGTAAAACTTTCATCATGCAAAAGGAAAAAGCAAGTAGTCTTGTTTACGAAAATATTTTTATGTATCTTTAGAGGTGAGATAGTTTCCTGCTACTTTGACTTTTCCATTAGCACGTGTATAGGCAGCTGACACTATTCGACATATAGAAAATGGGAAGATATCATCATTTGCAAGACATTACTACAGGAAAATGAGTTTATGATAACTGTACTCAACTTCTGCTTTTAATGCAGAATTCAATCCCAACACTGTGTCTGATTTTTTGTTGAGTTTCCCAAAGATTAGGATAAAGTAATGGCTTAGAGATCCAGAATGTAAAGGGAGACCTTTCAAGAACACAGATATGCTTCACAAAGCAGATGACATGGGGGTAGCAGTGAGTACAGAGCCACACTAATGCAGTGACTGAACTCCTGCTACATGGGGAGCACTGGCCATGGCTGGATTGAAAACACTGCAGACAAATCTGCAGAAGATCACTGGTCTGCAGCACAATTTAAGTAAAGGCAGAAAGTAAACAGCAGAATGAGAATAACTCATACAAACCAGGAACACTAAGCAACTCTTACTGTATCAATCTCTAATATTAAGCTACTTAATTTGAAATGAAATTATACTTCTGTACCGGGCAATGAATTTTTAATACATTACTTTAAATATGGTGAGGCCAAAAGTGGAAGTGAAATGTACTGCAAGGCTAGAAGGTTTGTAGCAAACACCATTGAAGGCCTAAGCAGGAATGGCAGGGCTAGAAGAAGCTGTCAGATAACATGCCCTGTTAGGGACAACAGGCACAAAAGGGAAGGCAGGAAAGTCAGAGTCACTATTTTTCATTGTGATATTAGAAGAAACCTCAGCTCTTGGTCAAATAAAGTTTAAGTTCCTGAAGCCTAAAGTAATTTTTTGAAGCTGTTTAATTATTGAATGAATCAAAGGCTGGACTTTAATCAGTTCCCAGGAGGGCACACCACACTGTCAACAATAAAACATTCTGTGATTTCTCTAGTGTCAACAAACAAATCAAGGCTGGAATAAATTATGCCTTGCTCCAGTATTGCAAGTAGTTACTCTTGTACTGCGATGTGTTCCAGAATTTAAATATACCATAAATTTTCACAGCATTGAGTGTGTCCAAGCAGTAAATGTTCCTCATATTGAGAAGAACCCTTCCACAGTTTAACAGTTAAAAACTCTTCATTCCAGCTCCCACAACTATCTGCTATGCTTCTGTCTGCTTACAGGCAGATAATTATTTCAGAGATTCTCAATGGATGTAACAAAACCTGCACTGCACATAACATTTTAATAAAGAATAAACAGTAAGGAAATATTAGTGCTCTTATTCCAAGAAATAATAGGGCATGATCAGTAACAGCCTCAATAGCATCCATTTCAGCATCATCTGACAAGAAAATCGTTCAGATCTTGTGGTTTCTAAGAGCTGTCTCTCTCACAAAGAAGTCTGCAAAGTTTCACCTCATCTTCAGAAGAGATTGGTATTGAGACTGCACAGCCACTCCACTGGTATAGGCAACATCCACAAAGAAATTAAAAGTGAGGTTTGCCTTTCCTGCAAGCAAAATATGCCACATTTTTCTTTATAAGTCAGAAAAACATTGAGCCTTGCAGTGGAGGTGAAATGCTTAAGATGTTCATAGCATTGATTAGGTAGAAAGAAGGGCAATTCTGCTTCAAAAGGTTTGTTACAAATCAGACACACATCTTTGTACAAGAAATACCACTGCTGTTTCATTTAACATGTCTGATCAATATCCCTTTAGTTTGGCTTGTTCTGGAATCCGAGGCAAAAAAAAAAAAAAAACCAAGGCACTTTCTATAGAAGATTGTTTTACCCCTAAGTTAAAGAACAGATATCCATTTTATAATCATAGGAAAGCCAGATGCTACAGACAAAAGGCAGTGAACATCTGCATCAAACGACTGTTGCAACAAACAACAAAAATTCCACTGTTTTGATGGCTTTCCTGTGTATGGAAGGTAAGTGGCAGTGCCCAAATGTGTGGCATTTTCGTGCTGCATGAAAAAGAAGCAAGGAATAACACTCAGCCAATAGAAATGTACTGAATGATTCATGCACCTCATTCAACCACCATCAACATACAAATTTCTTGTGTTATAACTCACAGTGTTCAAAGCTTGCAATAGATATTTCACCATTTACTTTTCACATTTCTTAATCTAAATCAAGTTGCCACTATTTTCCAGGAATCCACTCAATTTTCCAGAAGCAATGTTCATCTAATTGGGTACAGCCTAGGAGCTCATGTTTCAGGATTTGCTGGAAGTTTTATCAATGGTACAAAAAAGATTGGAAGAATTACAGGTAAAATTCTTATACCTTTTAGAAAAATAAACAACTGAATCAAGTTATGAAGATATTTGACAAATTAATATTCACAATTAGCTGTTGAATAGCAATATTCAGCACAATTTAGAAATTTCATCACTTTGATTTAGAAGTTAGATTTAGAAAATGTAATGAAAATATTTTTGAAAATTAGGTCTCATAGCATTTCTATCTTCAATCTTCCCTACCTCAGTCCAAACTTTAACGTACAGAATACACGAGCATGGAGACTAGAAATAATAAACCAAACCCTCAAGCTGCATGTTGCCTAAATTATCTCATCCATTTCCACCTTAAACTAAACATTAGCCACTAAGCTTGGATCTCTGATCACTGTCTTGCCCTGAAGTCATTCAAATACTGTTCACTGTTAGCGAGTAATTTAGAAAATATATTAAGGAAATTGTCTGATTGTGCTTGATCTTTCAATCGTGGGACAGTGCCCATACAGTGAATTCAAAACAGTTCTCCTGTGACAAAAATGATTGTTCTGGATTATATTTTACAAGAAGCAAATCATTAGAGTATCCCTAGTAGATGCTTAAAGTAAACAAAGTTAACCCTAACACTTGATTGACTTGTGACATTCTGAACCTTCTCTAATGTTTTGTAACTGTACTAATATGAGTGTAAAGAAAATACATTTATAATATTATTGATACACTGTATGCAATACCTCATCTAATGCACAGTGATAGCTTAATAAACCTAAACTAAATGAAAATAGAAGTGCATTTTACACAAGACCCATATCAACTATATTTAATTTATCAGAGAGAAAATTTTACTTTAATCAGACTTAGGAATGAGGCAAATACACATGGCTGTCCTTTGAAGTCACAATTCTGATCTTAGATTTATTGCCACATACCACTGTCTCTTCTTCCACAATCATTTATTGTGGAAGTGCCTGCATTGCCTGCATTGCAATCACAAAAAGCTGAAATGTGTCATGATATTACACCAGTGTATGCACTGAAAAACTTCAGTTCCCCAGCCCTGCTTGTTCAAACCTCATTAGAATCTAACACCTTGAAAATGGATAAGTAAAAAAACTTAGAGCACATTATTTCATGTAACAGCTATATGCATTCTTCAGCAAAAGTTTTTCGGAGTTGTAAAAATAAGCTCCAAAAATTGATAGTGATAAAAGTTATTACAGCTAAAAAGAAATGTATGCCTTTGAGGAACTTCCCCACTTGTTGCCTGTGTTACTAGCCTTGTCTGGTTATATCTAAACAATTGTGTTATTCCACGTACCAACTGAAGAATATCAAATTTAGAAGCTTGTCCTCGAAGCTGAATGCAGCTTTAAACTAAGCAGAAAGTTCCCTTCCTAAATCAATTCCCAACCAAGAGCACTATACAAAAAAGTCCAGAAAACAAGAATCAACAAGGCTTCTTAAGTGGAATAGTACATCTCTGAATGTTGTAATAATCTGTCCTGCAGATTTTTTAAGCTGAAGAATTATTATAAACAAAATCTAGCAGACATATATGGCTTTTAAGCAATAAATGAAGCTTTATAAAGTTTCAGGTCCCAAATGTGAGCTAAAACTCAGACTTTCTGTGGGACTTGCTCTGAAACACACAACCTTTAGAGTTTGAAAGAACAGAATCACGTACAGATTCCCTCAAGTAACACTGGCAGCAAGCAGCTTGTCTTTGACAAACATGTCTGTCCCTGGGCCTGTGTCCTTGTGCAGGTCCCAGTCAGTGTTTGTTACAGTGCCTGTATTTGCTTTAGGTGCAACCGTGTACCCTCCGTGGGACAAACATTCTTATTGTTTCCCTCAGAGAAAGACCTTGTAAAGTACCAGGGGCTGCCTGTTTTCAGACCTTGATCACAGAGCAGTAGAACAGTCCTGCAGTATATGACAATGGAATTATTTGTATTTATTGCAGGCCTTGACCCTGCTGGTCCCTTGTTTGAAGGAATGTCACCAACAGACCGTTTATCTCCAGATGATGCAAACTTTGTAGATGCAATTCACACCTTCACAAAACAGCACATGGGCCTCAGTGTCGGCATCAAGCAGCCTGTGGCTCATTTTGACTTTTATCCCAATGGAGGCACCTTCCAGCCTGGCTGTCACATCCTGCATGTGTACAACCACATTGCAGAATTTGGGATCAATGGTAAGAACCAATGGCACAGAGTGGGAGGCAGTGGGGCAGCTGTACTGAGTCTGTCTGGGAAACTACGTAACTGTGGTCTTAAACAGCATCCATGTATTATAATTATCATCCCTTACATGCAAGGTGTTTTCTTGTTTAGAGATCAGTTATCTGATTTTTAAGTCTTGAGTTCATACTGGTTTTACTGGCTCTAGTAAGGAATTGAGCTGCTTAGCACTCCTGAGAATAAGGCCATGAGCATCCTGCTGTCAAGTACCTCTGAATAATTTAATGGTATTTGTTTCAGCAGCAGGGGAGATGAGAAAATTTATTCTAATTAAGCCAGATTTGTCTAGTGTGCCATTAATTATTTCAAATCAAATAAAACACAGGTCTGTAGTACTCACCTCCTTAGTTCACCTTTTCCCAACTCCATGTCCTTTGGCAGCACAGATGAGATGACACTCTCTCTAGGTCCTGACTGCCAGCATTCCAGGCAAGCTTTTATTTATAGAAGCTTACTTCCAATGTAGCTAAACATAAATGTATAGAGAAACTGAGGCAAAATACTGAAAAAGGTCCTGATGTGCAGAAGTGTTTACTGAAAATTCCCAAAGAGCCCTGCTCACCCAGCACATGGCATTGCAGAATTATTTCTCAACTATCATCACACAATGCCTAAATTTTATCCTTACTTGTTAGAAGATAAATTGTGACAAAAGTGAAACCAAGCATCAAAGCTTATCAATGGAGATATAAAGCAGTCCATCATGATACATCCTATTTGCACAAAATAATTTCTGTAATTTGATGGCATTTAAAGAACAAAAAGATACTTCTCATAATAGTAAATCTATTTAATTTTTTTTATTGTGTTTAATAAAATCTTTGCTGCTTTTTTCCAAGTAATAACTGCAAGAAAAATTAAACAGAAGAGTCTGTCAGTCTAATAGGGACCAAATAATGTATTGCTGCCTAAGCATCCAAAATCCAAGAGTGTTCAGCAATTCAGAATGAGACTGCTGTCTTTAATGAGGCACGATCTGAAAGACTGCACATCAACTCAGGTTGAATTTTCTATTGACAAAACCAGCCAGAATAATGTAATCAAGGTTCATATTTACAGTCTGATACAGTCGGGCTAGAGAAGTTTAAGCAGAAAATTACATCATGGAAGTTCAGCCATTCAATTTTTGAATGATCCTAAAAGTAAAATTGCTACAATATATGATTTCTGTGGCAAAACCAAGATGCAAAGGGTAGGGCTGTGTATGTGGGTAAACAGTAACATACCTTTATAATTTATAGCTGGCTAGAGTACTTCTCTACAGTTAAAATGGTAAAAAGAAACAAGGGCAAGTAAAATTTTGTTGTCACATTTTTTCAGGCATCACTCAAACTGTGAAATGTGCCCATGAGAGGTCAGTTCATTTGTTCATCGACTCTCTGCTGCACGAGGACAAGCAAAGCACAGCTTACTGGTGCAATGACATGAACACTTTCAACAAAGGACTGTGCCTCAGCTGCAAGAAGAACCGGTGTAACACCCTGGGCTACAACGTCAGGAAAGAAAGGCTGCCCAAAAGCAGACGACTCTTTCTGAAAACAAGAGCGCGTATGCCCTTCAAAGGTTTGTGGGAATACTTATTTCAGTGTCCAGATCGATCACAAAGTGGAAGTCTGAGCCTAAGCTTTGTGATCTGATTTACTCATACATTAAAGCTTATAAAGTCTGTGAGAATAATCAATTTGCTGAGACAACTGAGAATCCCAGTAGGCCATACTGATGCCATTCCATCAGGATCCTGGCTGTCATATTCTGTAGGAAAAAGTACACTGCATGCTTGCCCCAGGCAAGCTGTGGAGCTGAGGGCTTGCAGATGCCTGGGGTCCTGATCTGCAGGATTTTCCTACAACTGGACAGTGCAGATCTGTAACATATGCAGGCATACAACCAAGCCAAAAAAAGCAGCATATATACTCTGGGAGGCCTCTAAAACATCCTGTTCTGCATTTATCCAAACTTTATCTGCAATTAGACTATGAAACGACATAAAAATTACTACTTTTCAAACAATGGACAGATGACAGAACAGCACGGACTTTTACAAGGCTAAACTGTAGCAGTAAAATTTTAAGACTGGCACCCTGGCTTTAGCTCTACTACATTACTTTATCGAGCCAGTGTGGATTTTTGGCTGCATGATCAGATAGAGGGGCCACGACCTGACAGGGGACGCAGGCACTTCGTAGCAGTCTCCATTGCACTCAGCCACCAGAGCTCACCGCTGCTTTTGAGCAGACTTGCCACTGGAAAGCTGTACGTACATGTTAAAGCGAGAAGCAGGACGATGTGGGACAGTCCTCTTCACAGGGGCAGTCAGTGCAGGGGCTCCTGGCGCCCGCTCTCCCCCTCACCACCTTTCCCCGGCTGCCATGAGGCGTGTGGGGAGCAGCGGCACGGGCAGGGCTCGGGCGGGGGAGCAGGCGACACACACACAGAGGAGGCTTCCCTCAGGCATGGGCAGGGCTCGGGCGGGGGAACAGGCGACACACACACAGAGGCTTCCCTCAGGCACGGGCGGGGGAACAGGCGACACATACACAGAGGAGGCTCCCCTCAGGCTGAGGCGCGGCCCGGCCCCGGCCCGGCCCCGGCACGGCCCCGGCACGGCCCCGGCCCGGCCCCGACGGGAGGCCCGCACCCCCGCGCCGGGGCTGTGCCGAGCCAGGCCAGAGCCGCCCGGCTGCTGGAGCGCTCTGCCCCGCCTGCCCCTGGCCCTGGACAAGCGCTTCGCACGTTCGTGCACCCCCGCTCCGACAATGAAGGGATGAGGAGAAAGGCTTTACGAGGCTGCTTGCATTATACAACTTGTCTCTCCACAGTGCCCGATTACTCAGCTGCATTGTCACAGATTTAAAAAAAAAACCCCAACCAAACCAAAACCCAACAAAAATTCAGGTACTTTTAAAATAATTTTGGAAGTTTTCCAGTAGCGCAGTTGTGAAATATTCAGTGATGACTCCAGAGGGATCTGTGCAGCCCTGAATGATACTCAGAGCAGCTGAACCTGTTGAATTTCTTCTTAATACTGTTTAAAGTGGCTCAGGAAGGTGCTTGAAGTAGATTTAAAAACGCCACAGGCTGTGTCTAGTTTCTCATGTTAGCTTGCTCCAGCACAGTCAGGGTCAGGTCCTCAACAGATTCAGAGAATGACAGACTCTGGGGATGCGCTGCCTGCTGCTCCCACACCTGGGCACTGAGATGATCACTGTGTTGTGTTCCTCACATGGATATGGAGCTAGTTTCAGCTTGGGAGAAAATAGATCTGTCCTACTGGCTTTTATTTCAATTAAACATGTTGCATTTTTATGCTTAGAACTGGTATTGCATTAAAAACCATCCTTGGCACATATGTGGAAAAAAGTACCCCGGACAATGATCTCCTTTCACAAAAGTTCCCAAACAAAGCAGCAACTGTGGGAAGGTGCTTACAAAGTCATCTTTGTAATGTTTTTTTTAAAAAAATGTTTGAAGATCATGTGAGAAGCACAAACAGAAGAAATTTTAGAAACTCAGCATTACACTTCATAATCCTTTGTGTCTTCACAAAATCAAGCATTTAATTTTCAAGTTAATGACATTAGATTCTGGAGCATACAAAACCCCCAGTTTGTTACACACAAGTTAACATTTGTAAGAAAGCTGTGATGGGACCTTGAGTTTTTATATGATTTCTCCTTAAAGTAAGCACCTTAATCACAGCAAAACCTTAAGCTGTGTCTGATCATATACTGAAAAATCAGTTTTTACATGGAGAGAAAACCCAGAGAAATACAGATTAGTTATAAAAGTGATCTGTAAACCATCTCTGCCTTTGTCCTCATCAGATTTGTGGCACAGAATCAACCATTTTGTTTTCTGCTGAGCGACACATTTTCAAAAGAAAATACATTGTTCACTAACAACAACTATAAAACAACAAAAGGATACAGCTGTTCCAGGAAATACTTTCCATCATGAATACATTGAGCTGCACCTAAAAGAAAAAGTGTCTGTACATATGCAGAAAAAGATGATTCCATTAGTAGTATGGGGAGCCATTCTTAGATGTATTGAAGACTGAAGTGGGTAAAGAATTACTACTCAAAAATTAGCATGCAATAATGTTCCTTCATATCTAAATCTATCGGTTTTGTCTAGAAGGTTGCTGGAAGAACAACCAGAGAGAAGAGTTGTAGATATTCAAATGCAGTTGACAGTATGCACATGCTCGAAACATATGTTGGGGTTTTCTTTTTCATAATTTACAAAATATCAAATCGATGACTTCTTAGGCGTTTTTCATGCTGACAATACTCAGTTCAGACTTCCCTAAAGTGTTGTTCTAGAAACTCACCAGACCTTGAAGCATCAATGACATTGTTAACAGATGTGTGTTAAGCACAACGTATCATTATGCAGTTAAGGAAAGTTTGTGAGTCATCTGTTTTGCAGGGCAATTTTCCAATTGATCAGAGAAACAGCCTGACCACATTGCATAAGGTCTTTGATCTGTATCATACATCTCTAGTAATGCCCAGTCACAAGGATTTGCTGGTCACTAGATAGAGGGCTTGCCAGAAATTCTGACAATTAAACTTCAGAAAAGCTGCAATATTTCCACTGGAAGAATGTTTTTCCCAAAAAGAAACTCAGCACCAATTACCTTTTTCCTCCATCCTTTAAATAAAGCAACAGGGCCTCAAACACTAATAGATTACACAGCACAGCAACAGCCAGAAAAAATTACAATGTTTTAATTTCAACAAATTATTTTTTAAAATAAAATGGAGTAACCATCAACTTTCTGCTCAGAAAGACAGAAAAATTATTTTGCCTATGAAATCTATTGATTCTTTGACCATGCATTTTGCCACTTTTTGCAAATTCTTCCTTCCTACAGTGTATCATTATCAGTTCAAGATCCACATCATCAATGAAATCCAAGGCAAGCTGATAGACCCAGCTTTCACCATGTCTCTGGCAGGGACTAAGGAGGATGCTAAAAACCTGCATGTCCCACTGTAAGTATTGTACTACATGTAATTGTGCATGTGACAAAAGATGCTGAATTGTAATATATCACACTGATAATCATGCTATGAATGAAATGGTTTAGTACAGCTAAGTGAACATGAACCAGAAATTGTCCTCTCTTCACTCATACTCCCTGAAAGTCACAAGTTCTTACAATGATGCTATAGTTTGTGCAGAAAAAATTTGTTAGAAAACAAACAGTAAATGTGGAAATTTTTTCTTATTTTCTTATCTTGTCCACTTACTTTGGTCCATCCCATGGCTAAGACAGGGAGGTGAAATCAATTAAAACACAAACGAAAAAATCAGCAGTAATTAAGATAAAGAATTTTGGATATTTAATATGATGGATACTATCTGTATTAGTGAAAGCAAAGGCAAGAGTGTGTGGGTCAGCATTTGCTCTAGCAGGCAGAAGTTGTAACATAAACGCTATTATGGGACATCTTTTCTTTAGCTGTCAGAAACTGCTAGCACTTCATCAGCTGTTCAAGCTTCTGCCACTTCTGCTTCTTTGCTAGCATGCTGTCATATTTCACCACTTTTTTACACCTGGAGAAAGAACATTCTCAAGACATTAACATTTTGTCCTGGAGAAGGAAACATAGTTCTTTCTCTGGTTTTCAGGGGGGAAAACCATATTTTTTTCACTTTAATTCTGCATAATTTAAGACAGCATTATTCTCACTTTGTTTTCTGTAGAGCTGAAGGTATTACTGGGAATAAAACCTACTCCTTTCTAATCACCCTGGATACTGATATTGGTGACATCATAATGATGAAGTTGAAATGGGAAGGAACTCCAGTTTGGGAAAATATCTGGGACACATTTCAAACCATAATACCATGGACAAAAGGCATCCGTCGACCAGGACTCATAGTGAAGGCAATAAGAGTGAAAGCAGGGGAAACACAGCAAAAGTAAGTGTAATGAGAGCACTCAGTAACACCACAGGTGTTTGGCACACAGGTTTTCCCACCTGGTTCAAATACCACCATCCAAGCCCCAGCAGTCACACCAATGAATGTAATTACCTCACTCCATAGGACCATATGAAATTTCAATGAAACAAGATACTATGCAAGATAAATAATGATTCCAACATTAATATAATGAAATATTCAGATTCCTACTTAAAAATATATGCCAAATCTTAATTATTTGACTTTCAATACCTACTTCACAGAGAAACTCACCATCACCATTTTTGAAAATACTCATTAGAAGGATCATGTGCTGTATTATACAGTCCTCTGATTATTTTTGATGTTCTTCTTTCCTCTGTTTATTGCTTTGAAACTGGATCACCAAGTCTGAGCAGCCTTGTTCTCTACATACAGAAATGCTAACAACACATTTGAAACTGCCTACTCACACAGAGAAATTTCAGCCAGATGACAGAATTAAAAAACTTATGATTCTCACTGCTTTAATCCTTTGAGAAATTTTAATTGAGCTGTTTAATTAAGGTTAATGAGAAAAGCACACCTTACCTTGTAAGAAGGCGATTTTTCCTTGGTTCATTCCTTTTCTTACCACCACAACTGGTGCAGACTTCCTGTGGGAACAGCATTTTTTGGCAGAGCTGCCTCTCCTTAATATTGACATTAAAAAAATTAGACAAATAAATTTAAAGAGACATTTCGTAAGACAATCTGTGTGTGCTGGGGGACACAGCAGGAAGGGTCATTTTCTCCTAGCTTGAATCCTCCTAAAAAAGTATTTTGGAGGCATTTTCCTAACTTGGCACTTGGCACGTGCTCCTGCCATTAAAATAAAAGCAGTTTCTCTAACGTAATCAAAATCGGTACTGACCTAGCTGGAAAAGCAAATTAAAGCAAAGCAAAGCAAATTAAATTAAATTAAAGCAAATTAAAGCACACATTGCAAACTAGGGAGCTCTGTTTAGGTACAGGTTCCTGCACCTTAAGGTAAAAGGTATGAAGGTGAGAAGTCATTTTCCTAACCAGGAAGCTCTTGTCCAATGCAGCTGTGCCAGTAACCTGGCATAAACTGATTATTTTTCTTAAACAGGAAATTATTAAGTGAGATAAAAAAATAATGCTGATATCTTCAGGTACCGAATACTCCTTGGAAGTTTTTTTTTGCTTCATTCAGTTTTGACTGAAATACTGCATTAATGTTTAGGGAGGGACTGACCCTAGATTATTAGGTGGTTCTAAAAGGAGAAACAAAGGACACTCAAGGAAAAGTATTTTCTTCAAAGAAAAGAAAAGGTCTGTAGATTTTTGTTTTCCTCAGAAGACCAAACATTGTGTATTGCAGAACTAGCAATTTTGGAAAGTCGTCAGTTTTAAAAGGTAGTAAACATGGAAATGTATTTTGACTTGTGCTTTGTCAAGCATTTGAACAGTTGACAATATTTTATGTCCAGGTATCTCTACCTGTAGATGTTCATGATCTTTGTACACATGATGGAAGTTCCTTTGTTAGATTATCTAATGGCAAAGACTTGAGATGTAACAGCATAAACCTAAAAAAGCAGTTAACAAACAGACCATTATAAGCAATGAAATACCAGATTCCAACATTTGGTTTCAAATATTTCTGTAGTGTATGCAGTTGCTGATGTTAGCATCCTACACAGCTGATTTTTAGCAACCTCCCAGCTGAATATCAGTATTCCAGCAGCCCAAATAGGGCAACCATGGTGGCAACAATGCCAATGCCCCACTGACAGTGCAGCCCAGGTTACTGTGAGGGGGCTGTGGAGAAGAAGCACAGTGACACCAGGGGGACAGAGGCACAGTGCACTCAGTACCCAGGAGCTGCCTGCTCCTCTTCCTCTGCAGCTATGGCCTGGCAGGCAGATACAACTCTTTCCTCACAAGTGTATAAAAACAGAAAGATACCTTCCTGTAAAAGACAGGATAAAAAATTGGCTGAAGAATGGGAGATTCTAACTAACATTATGCTCATATCTTGTCTTTTCTATCCAGAAATACATTTTGCCCCCAAAGCATTGACAACATTCACCTTCACCCATCCCAAGAGAAGACATTTGTGAAGTGTGAAGATCTCTTCCAGAAAAGCATCTGACAGAAAATGAGCAAGAACACAAAAAGGCAACTCCTCACCAAAATGTGATTACATCTAGAAAAATGTTTTAAAAATTCACAGCTGTATCAAATATGCTAGCAGTTTCAGAGAAGGTGAAAAAATACATTATGATATTTAGTTTTGGTAATCCGACAGTAAGCTGAAATATGCTCTTTGTTCATCTAGGAGCATACTCTGAAAATGATCAGTGAGCAGCTTCATCAAGGCAACTGTCAATTTTCAGCTGTTTAAAATCTGAAAAAAATCTGCTTACCAGAAATAAAATTATTTGACAAAATCATTGCCACAAGCCTGTGAAAAACTTAATTTTGTTGGATTTAAGGGGAAAAAAAGAAACTTTGCTTCCTAGTAAATATTTTGAAACTTTAATAGCTATGACTATCAGTTCTCTTTGCTAAATTATTTCCTAATGGAGAGTTAAATAGCTCATGAAATACTACCAAATAGATATAAAAACATAAAATGCATGTGCTATAGTAATGATATAAAACCAATAATAGTATAATTTAAAAATCTATAATAAACCCTGTTGTCTTTGAAAATGCTTTGCTATTTAACCATTTTAATTAGAGAACTGATTTAAATTACTAGCAATTTAATTATGTGAATTATGCTTGGTATACTACACAAAATTCTAGCACAACTAAGTTCAGTTAATTTTTGCATTTAAATTGTATTTATCTGTTCAGGTAAGGTCTGAGATTTTTGGATTCTAAATCTCTGTATACCAGATTTTGGTGTGACTTGAAACCACCAAATTAATGAAAATGGTTAAACCTTCAAACAGCTTCAGAACATGAAAACAAACTTTTTAAGGTTAAACATATATAATTCCCTTGTTTCTTATGTCAGAATATCGACAACAAAAAGGGACATTATTGTCTCAGATTCATTTTATTCTATGGTTTGTGTATACTGAAACAGAAATCAATATATGTGTATTCATTTGTCACTAATGCTAAGCACAAGATCATTAAAAATTAAGGTTTCTTGAACTCTGAATTTTGAATTTAATTTGTGTTAAACATTCTCTAAGAGGTAAAAAAGTGTGCAAGAATGTGCTAATATCTGAAGCAAAACATATTTTTTAATACCAAGATATTGCAGGGAATTTTGAATCAAAATATCCACATGTTATCAGGAATAAATTGGGGTTTATTTAGATAGTCTGACAAATGAATAAGCTGAGCAGATCCTCCAAGCAGTGAACAGTGATCAGATGTTGCAGACATTTCTGCCAACCATTCAGAATATTAACTTCTTTTACAAGCTGCTTTCAATAACTACCATCCCTTTAAACGAAGAGGAATACTCAACACAGACCAGAAAGGCTCAAACTACAATGGAAACTGAGCAATGGAAACTTAGATCCCAAATGAGAATTGGTGCCCATCCTGAGGTGCACATTCCAGAAGCTCCTAGGAGTATCATCTTGATTAGGTAAATGTTTATCTATTTAAATACAACAAACCCCATGCAGAAGAATCCTTAGTTCCTCACTGAAAACAAAGATTTGTGTTTTGAAAGATTTTGTTCAATGAAGCAAACTGGTTTTTTTAAACACAAAAGTATTTCTACCTTCTATGTCAAAAATTACAATTTGTGATTTTGTGCTTCAGGTTGCTATCTCAAATACTTAAATTTTGCTACATAATTATTTTATGAGAGCTCTGTAATAAGTTCTGTGTTTGCGTAAGAATCCATTACTTAAGTACAACAGCTGAGTCAAATCAGGAGCATACACAGAAACAAATTCCAGCCAAAAGTATCTGAGAGCTAGGTAAGCACCAAGGTTTTTAGTTTGGTTGATTTTTTACAGGTGCAGCAGCTATAATCCACTGGAGAGCCTCAATTGCTAGGACTGACAGCGTTTTTAGGGGCATGAAGTTACAATGGACCACGTCCTGCAGAATGACAGGGAAGGAACAAATGACAATGTGGCCATTTTAGCTTTCCAAAGCACAATGGAAAATGAGAGTAAACAAGAGAGAAATATGTATGGCTAAGTCAAATTAGGCATCTCTCTAGATTGTTTCTAGAATTGATTTTTTGCTTCTGCAAAAAGCTAAAGACCTACCACTTACTTCTGTTTCACGGTTTTCTTTATAAAGTACTTATCTATTTAGAGAATAATTTAATACTGTCACTGAAATTGCATTTACATCAGTTATCACAAACTTTCTAAGCTATGAATTTCGTAAGCTTCTTGAGACAAATCCTACCCCTACTCCTCAAAAAAAGCTTTTTTCAGAAGATGTTGAAGGATGAGAGAGCAAGAGACAAGGGCTAAATAGAATTGGGCTGTACTCCAGCACAGAAACTACACTCTTAGAAACATTTCACACATCAAAATTGCCATTTCTTGCCAATTACTATCACTTACTTGGTAAGAAGGCTGATAATGGGATTTAAACTTCAGGAGAAACAGGCATTACTTCAGGAAAAGTAGGTGGAAGAAGGGTCAGAGGTGTCTACATTGTGCTGAAACTCAAGAAATTGGGATATTGCAGTTTGATGACTTCTACTACTATTTTGTGAAAAAACATTCTCCAGTTCTCAGCTAAGAGAAGCTAGTATATCCTCAGGTAAGACAATTCGAAGTTTTCAAAGTCAAGAGGAAAATTAAAAAAGCATTCAGTGTTTGAACTCTTGCAGATGTGAAGACACTTCCGATGCCATTTTTCACAAATCACATACCCAAACAAATTCTGTCCCTGTTTTGACAGCCATTACACTAGTTTCTGATATAAAAGTGGAATAAAGCCCAAGCTGTAATACATTCAGTCTCACCATGCCTGAACAGAGAAGTCATTCCTACAGTGGTGCCTTACTCTGTGCTCACTGGAATTACTCCTGCCTCACCCCACAGAGCTGACCTGAGAGCTTGGAAGCCAGCAGGTGCCTCCTCCTGTCACACACACACAGCTCAGTGACAGAATGGCTGCTGTCCTTTTCATCACCTCTCTGCAATAATGAGCCTCCCATGTTCACAAATAAAGCCCTCTTCCCTCCCTCTTGTTTTTCCTGAAATAAATATTGGAACACTAATTAAAACCCAAATTACATCAGTGGTATGGTATGGTATAAAGTTTCATTGCTTAAGAGGACTTTAATGCCCTTGTCATGCTTGCACCACTCTGACTACACTATATAAGCTTCTACATGAGGTGAATATATACATTTAATAATTAAAACATTAAAAAATGCAAGATGAATTAATTAATATGTACAAATAAGATTATATCAAATATTAGCTAGAAAATTTATATATTGATTTGTTTCATTTATATTTTAAAATATACATGAAACTTATATTTGAGCTGCTTAGGCATTATTCCACCCCTCTGCTCTGTGTTCCGACACACAGATTTAAACATAACCACCACCACCTCTACGAGGATTTGCAGAAGGGCTCTACTCCAAGGGATTTTCTTTTAATGCCCTTTGCACAGACAATGCTATTTAGCTACAGAGAAAAGCACTTCTATAAAAAGTCATGGGGGTGGTAAGGGGAGCATTGTGAGGAAGGAACTCTGAGTTTGCTTTGATAACATCAAAGTCCACCCTGCTCACTTCAGGAAACAGATGTCCAAGCAGGCCACTCTCAACAAACAGCCCTAAGAATGGAAGACTCACTGGCAGGACCTGGCTTTTAGAAGCAGTCTTATCACTTAAATCAGCCATGCAACAAACACAAAAACCCAGAGACCTAGCTTAGCAGTTTTAAAATGCCTTGCAAAACCCACATTTGCTCCTTCTGTCTCATCCACCAGTTGTGTATTCAGAGTACTGCATATTAATTCCAAGATCCCTCTCCAAGTATATTTCCAAAGGTATCCATCAATAATCATGCCAGACTTGAACACCCCACCAGCAACTAATTTTCATTTTGAATGTAAGAAAAGTTTTCTTCCTGTGATCATGTAAGTGATTTAAAATTAATTTCATGGCTTTCCCTGAACAGGTTACACAAACACTTTATTCTTATCTGTAACTGCAGGTTGTTAAAATGGAAAGGGGCACTTTGACAGAGACAGTACAACTACATTTGGGCATGACAGTAAAAGCCAAAAATCAAGCAAAGTGGATTCTGTGTATTCCTCTTTGCTTTCAGGGCTCAACAAGTAAATGGATCTTCAGAAGATGATTTCATCAAGTCTATTTATTAATGCATTTCAAGTTTCAAAAAACCTTACATATCTTTGCACAATACTTTATTTTTTGCATTTTTTTAGTAAAAATTTCCAAAGTGAACAAAAAAGAGACTGTATAAAACACAGTGGACATGAAATCGACAGTAGTATTTCTGTTTCATTGTCTTGAACTTCCTTTCGGCTTTACCACATCCCGACTTGCAGTGGAGAGTTCAGTGCACATTTCTGTTTTCAAAAAACATTTAACTTAGACTCAAAATAAAATAGGGCAGCATTTGTCTGCCAAAATCCTACCACAGGATAACATTACAGGCAAAAAATTTACATGTTCCAAAGTCTACCACACTCAAGAAGTTACTAAGAACTCTTGCTGAATAAAAGTCACCATTTTAGAAATGCAAACCCACTTCCAATCTTTGCACAGTCTTAAAACAAATGTATTTAAAATGACTTAAAAGCAACTACATACACTTCTAACTAGTTAAGATCATTTAGAATTATTTATATAGTCTATTGGACTTGGGGTTTCATGTACAAAATTTGTCTCTAAACCATGTACAAAAAGCTGTATTTTGAAAAAGTTACCACATACTGTACAAGTTTACAAGGAAGAGATCCCATTATATTCTGTAACATTTTTGGCCTTGCTGGCTTGCGTCACATTATGAGAATGATTGTGTAAACCTTATACTCTTAAAAAACAAAACAAAACAAAAACAAACAAAGGAAGCCTGTCCAACCCTTAGTAAATTTTCTCCTAAGCAAAGCCAGGAAAATTATAGCCATTTGCATCTCTAATTAGCTGGGTGCTTTTGGAAAACAAGCAATAAATACATCACAAGCTTAAACATTTTGTAATGCCCCCTTTCATCTCCTGCATAGCAGTAAGCACCTTAAGACATCTTTTATTTAATCTTCAAAAATGCCAATTATTTACATTCGTAATAAAAACTCTGGAATGGGACATTGTGCTGTTGAACTTCACTACTGGTATAAATGTGGAAAAATTGGTAGTCCTAACTACAGTTTTAACTCTACCACAGTAGCCAGGCAAATCACTCTACTTTAGTGGTTATCAATCAACAGTATCATGCTGAAAAGTTATCCAAACTCCTGATAAATTAAAAAAAAAAAAGAACTACAGCTTTTCTTTCCTTCCAAATCCCTTAGAACATGAACTTGATTACCAAACTGTAAGAATATCTGAACAGCCCAAATAAAGTGGTTGCAGTTTTTAAAACAAGCAGTATAACAGGCAGAATTTTCTAATAAAACATGGAAATATATGATCTAACTATTCATTATTTTGCTGAATAATCAGACAAATTAAAATTATTTATGCTGAGCTACAAGGAAGACACATGAAACATTTTTGAAACATTCTGACATTTGCAAAGTTTGCAGAACACCTGTTAAATCTCTCAAAGACCATCCAGGCTTGTACGCTGTGTCTTAGCAGCTGTTGGATAAAGATGAAATGAATGCTTGAAACAACTTTGATAATGATAAAAAAAGTGTGATTGGATTCAAAACTGCTGTGTAAAGCATCACAGGACCCTTGACCACTACACACCATCATCCTCTGTTATCCTGAGTATGTCAATTAAACAGTAATTTCTTCATTAATAGCGGAAAAGTTTTATAATACAAAGAAACATCCATATTGCAATTCTCTTGTTTACAATTGCACACAAGTACGGGTGTACGTTAGAAATACATGTCTGCATATAACAATGTATATACATTGACAAGTAATGTCTCCAATGCTGAGGTGGTCTAGCTTCCTAGCCTTGTCTGGCAGTTGAAAAATATATCTTTTTCTCAATTCTTGAGCAAAAGTTTTACTACAGCCATATTTGCCTGCAAGTGAAGAAAATGCAGCAATGAAGAGCACAGAAGGGGGAAAGAATCATGATATGCTAGGATTTTGTGCCACTAAATTAAAAATATTCAAGAAAAACACTTTTCTTCTTTTTGAGTTGGAAGATTCTCTCATTAAAAATTAACCACTTCCACTTGTTTTGAGGGCATATCATGCTTTTTTTTTTTTTCTTCTTCAATTTTGAGAGTTAGACTGGGTACAATGACTTATTAGGTTTTCTTTGGAGTGAGTTTTCCCATTGTAGGCACTAGGAAGAACCAAGGCAAAAAGCTGCAGTCAGCGTCTCATATGTCCCATCTGATAACTCTCTCGGGGCCTTTGCCGCTGGGGGGGCTGAGTGGTTTGTGGTGGTCTCCTCCTTTTTAAAGTGCCTGTTTCAAAGAAAAGAAGCCATTATTAAAAAATTAATTTAAACATCTCAAGTTGTTTCCAGAAGAGTCACCCTGGCCATGCAAGTTAAATGCAACTATTTTTCTGGAAGGCTTCGGATTTAGACCTGCAAAGTTTTAACTAGATGAGTAACTGCATGGAGGACATACAGAATACATTTCAGTATCTCAACAGTACTTCCTTAAACAGGCCAATTCCTACAAAATGTAGCATGCAATAAGAAATAAAAGGAACTGTGATGCTGGAAAAAAGTCTTCAAAGCTTTCTTTTGATATGCATTACAGGAAAATAAGACAAGAATTAGATTGCCATGAATTGTTTCGCTGGCATCAATTCCATTTGTAGTTTCACAGTGCCAGACTAAAAACTGTAGGTTGAAACATCTGAAATTTTTCTTTAGAACTAAACAGCTGAGGAGAAAACATTTCTCTATAATTAGCCAGAGTACTCACCTGGAAGTGGTTTATGAGGAGGCAACTTTGGATTACTGCTTGGAGTATGAACACTGCATATCTTAATGAAGCCAGCCATTAACATGATCAATGCAATTCCCATAAGTAACACTGCCCACCAATAAGCCTAAAAAACAAAACCACAGTAACAACAAAAAGATTGTGTGGGGGCACACATGCACTAGATACAGAGGATATTGAATATGCCTGCATATAGAAGTCATCAAAAAGCTTTCTGAAATATGACCAAGAATATGTGACCTAACATTTGAATGAAATGTCTCCAGAGTTCTTCCACAGAAAAGCCCCAAAACTTCTATACTTCCAAGGGTTCCTCAAGAAGATACACTGCAGCAGAGCTGTTTAAGCCTAAAACAATCAACAGTTTACACAAAATTGCCTGTGCAGCTCTCCAGGGGTGTTTCACTCTAGCTCTTCTTCCAGTGTACTATTATTATTATTAAAGTGTCATCTAGCACAATAAAAATTATGAATGCTAAAGATCAAAATATTTCATTCCTTAAAAGAAGTCAGAGCATTTGAATATTAAGAGTTAAAACATGAAAAAACAGTAAATTAAAAATGTGAATAAATAGAAGTATTAACAGATCCTATGTGTTTGTTTGTTAATATTTGTTTCCATTCCCTCTAATCTAGCAAACTTATTAGTTGCACACAGGATGCTTACAAAAAATCTTAAGTAAAACAAGGGCTAATTATACTCTGAAGAATGCTGAAGCACTATGCTTCTCAACACTTATCAACTGTGAACCTTGATTACCAAAAACATTTCAAATTAGACTTGTAATATAAAAATATACTTACCACAATCCATTCTGCAATATTTTCATATAGTTCTGGATTAAAAATTGCTTTCTTTAATCTAGCCAGAGGGCCATCAGCATCTACTAGCCGACACCTCATGAACACATCACAGTAGCCTTTGAAATCATTGCAGGGAGATCCAGGTTGCAAAGTAATGGTTTCAAGATGAAAGTATTCCTGCCATCGGCTTGAGCCTGTGCTTGCACAAGTAGCTGGGTCCACTGAAAAGTGAATACAAATTAATCAAACCATTATTGTATTAAAACATCCTTGCATGAATATCCACCCTAGTGTTTAACTGTTCAAAATGCTTTTCAATTCATCTGTACAAATGCAGAATATGTTTTTTATTTCCTACACAGTACAACCCAACATCTATCTGAAACTACATTTGAACAATATGCTCCCAAAGCTAACAAAAACTCAAGGACAAATACCATGAGCAGGTTCCTCAGACCCCTCCTGCTCTATTTACACTTGTGATTCAGATCAGATAAATCTTACTTTTTCTCATGCAGCAGACATGGCACAGTTCTCTATCATCCTTGCCATCTGAACTAGCACATGTACACTCCTCCAAGCCATGCTTCTCACAGATAGAGCCAGCACATTGCTGTATGAGACAAAAGCACAGCAACACAAAGATCAATTTTACTTAAGCACAACTGACTTAGGAAAGATATTAAAAATTAATATCTGAAAGCATAATCATAGGTCTAAAGATGCTTATCAATAAAAGCAACTACTTCAAATTTTTTTCCAACGCTTAGAAACAAAAAATAAAATTATTCAACGTCAATATTTTGGCATATTTTCTAGTTTTTTAAAAGGTGATTTTTACCCTATGTTATTGTTTAACACAGTATCTTCTTTTACAATCTGAGAGTACCCTGCAGAACACCCACAGCACCAAGGCTCATACTGAAAAAGGACTACTCAAAACCATGGTTAAAAAAATAAATCTAACACATGCATACACAAATATTTCTCTTGGAAAATAATAAAAATTAATGGCAGAAAAGACTCTGTATTTAGAATCCTTCAAACTCCAAGTTCAGTGTATTTATAACTTTGTTTCAAAATCAGTAACTTTACAAAGACAATTGCTCCACCTGTAAGATAACTATAAATTAGCTGAAAAGTATTACAAGCAGTACTTGATTAAAATCCTGGACCGTGGAAAACAAACTTACAGCAACACAAGCTACTGGGCTTTAAGAGGCTGATTTTTGCTCGTGTTTGTTTCCAAGTAAACAAAGATCAATTTATAAGATATTTCCCATCAATATTTCATAGTAACTGCCATGTTCTCTTTAACCCAGGAAACTAATGGCTGTTCAGGATCATTCTAATTCCATATGCTTGCAAATCAGTGCTATATGTACATGTTTGGAGAAACTGTGTATTGCCAATGCACCAAATTCAACCTCTATTGACAGTATATCCAGTTTCCTAAGGCAACAGAATTATTGACCAAGACTGAAGAAAAGCGAAAAGGCGGCACTATAAAATAAACCACTTCCATAATCCTGATTTTTACAAAAAACTGTAAATGTATCTTTCTCAGACAGTACAGCTCCCTTGGGATTTGTTGCCTGATTTTTAATCCTTGGTGTACTTTCACTGTTGTTTTGACTGACACCAATAAAACAAACATCTATACAGAAAAAGAGACTGAGCTTACACTCCTGTGCAGTAAGTACAGAAACATTCAATTCACAATACAGAGTCCTACAATAAATAACATTAGCAGTTACATAAGATTGTAAAAACCATACCCCCTTAATGCAAACTTGGGTGTTCCTGTTGCACACTGTGAAGTTTTCTTTGGGTTCAGATACTGGGCAGAGAGCACTGACACCATTACACATTCCTTCCTTAGCACAGTCAGAGTCATTCCGACACTTGTCTGTCCTCGATTTGAAATCACACTGGGCAGTGCAACACGGGCCTTGGCTGGGGCTGGAAAGAAACACCAATTGTGGATGCCAAGAAAAAGCATGCATCATTCCAAACAAACTGCTCACCCTGTAACCTACTCAGGCATTCAACAAATTCCTGATTTCTGCTAATCAAAATGTGACTTGAAAAGAATTTTTCCCATAGCGTAATTATGCTTACGTACTTTCTCATGCATTTTATAAAGCATTTTAACCAAAATCAGTACTTTCATAAAAGTGCAGATAAGCCGATTCAGATTCTGAAATCCATTAAAGAACTCACTATAAGCACAAAATTAAAGTGTAGTGTAACACACATGCACAATACCTGCAGTTTTTGCCTGGTCTTAACTTGCATTTTTTATCTTCTGGTTGGTTTGCATCATAACAACAGTCATCTTTACACTGGTCACTGTATCCACAATCACACTGTTCTCCTTGTTCAACCAGTCCATTACCACAGATGGGCTGCCCAGACTCTGAAAAATGCCAGTATATTTATGTACAAAGGTATGCAAATACTTATAAACCTTAACAAGCATCCAATCACAACTGAAAGAGGCTGGTCAGGCTGGACTTTAGACTAGGGCTCACGTCAACTTGCACTACTGCTTGACACCCAGCTTAGTCATTCCCAAAATTCACAGAATTTTAAGCCTCTGAGTAAAAGCTTTTGACTGATAAGAGTGTTAAGAAAAAGCTTTCTGCTCAGTTTCCCAGGGAGCTGCATCCTTTCCTGCACTTCTTTAATAGGCAGAGGACCTTGAGGCAAAGGCTGATGGTACTGGGGTGAACTACTCCAAAATCCAAACTTACTGAGTAGATGTGCAAGCCTATGTGAGCACAAGCTCAAAAATCTGTGAGAGCTCACACATCAGGCTCCAGAAAGAAAAAATTCTGCAAAAAGCAAAATTCTTTTTCATGTCTAAATAGTATTCCCTGCAGTTTAATATGTGCTCCTTACCTCTAGTCCTTTCACAAGCATGACTTTCATGAGCATGACTGAAACCAGTCTGGCCCTCTTTGTTTACTCCCTCCCACCAGGTATTTACAAAGACAAAAGAGCCTTCCCAGCTTT
>VWYI01026515.1:0-22649 GCA_013399455.1 Anthoscopus minutus
CCTCTCAAATTTGTCCTAAACCAGGACGGCTACCTAAGAGTTGGGTCCAGGGTTTTTAGAAGTCCTAGATTAGTCCATGAGACCTCCACCTCCTGCTTCAGAAGGTGGGGATATTTCCACAGACCTATGTTCTGCCCTCTAGCTCTGTGTAGGCACTCCAGGACTTTTTCAAATGGTGCTGGATCCTGAGTAGGAATAAGGGGGTCCTGTTCTTTTCCCAAACTGGCAAATGACCTGCTTGGTGGTTTGAACAAGTCCTTTATTTCTGAGATCTGAAATAAGACATTTATAAAACCAAGATCCAGTAAGGAAGAGCATTAGGTAAATATCCTAAATTCTTTCATGTAAGCCTCAAAGTGCTGCTGCATGGTAAATTGCTTTTAACAATCTGGCCTTGGTTAGGACACTGGATTAGATGTCCATATAACAACAGAGTATTGTTATGCAGAAAACACCAAATATATAAATTATTTTATATTCTATACTTTAGTATTATTAGCTGCATTATATCTACATACATATTAAGAAATAGATTACTCAAAATTTTTGAATCCCAAGATAGGAAACAACCTCAGTAAATCAGCTGGAGATCAAGACTATTTTAATTGACAAAAGTTGGGAGTGTTGTCTTGCATAGGTATCCAGGCAGCGAGGGGTGAATTGAAATGACTCAAGAGGCTCCAGGTTTTCTTTCAAAATTAGCATTTTTATAACTGTTCATAAAAAAGCTTAGTAAAAAAATTGGTATGTGAACACTCTCACAACAGAAAGCATTTTCATTCCATCTGACCTTTGTATCAGAATATTTTCTGCCTGTGGGGCAGGAGATGGGGCAGCATTTCATGCCATCATTTGGCCTCAATATTGAGGCTGCTATCAGACAGAGTAGTGCCTGAAATTCCCTAGCAATGTTTAACGTGGTTTTGATGCTCTCTAATGAAAAAGGGCTACAAGGTCAATTTATTTTATGCGGACCAGAAAACAGCTACTAAGGATAACTACTTTTGATCATGTACTCCAGATTTTATTGCTACCTAAAAGCAGTCAATGATTCTGTATTCACGGCTCATAAAAAATAACATCATCCTTAACATAGCTGGAGAGGTCAGGTGAACCATACTTAAGAATGTTTCTCACACATATCTTCAAGAATGCTAATCACTCAACTCTGATTAAAATCAGAGAAGCTGCCCACTTTGGAAAAATTAAATAACCTGAGAAGCTTTAAATATGCATGCAATATACTTGCACTAAGATGAACCATTGATAACAGGAGGTGACACAAAAACACTGTCCACACAGTTTTCTTGCTCTGTCTGTCATGCAAATTTTACATAATTTTTTAATACATCTTTCAGCTTTTATGACTCAGTACTGAAAAATTAGAAAAGGTCAAAGCAAAAGATTCAAATTATGCTTCCATTTAGGCATTTATTTTCTCATAATGTATTATTTTTTAAAAAGTATATTTTGCCTTCATACATGTTATTTCAGTGAGGAGATGAGAAGACCACAGTTGTGGTGTGGGACACTGTTTTGTAAATGCTCATCATCCTCAACTTTTTAAATGCTTCTTTCCATGACTCCTTTTCAAGGGAATGACATATTTCAGGATGGTTCTGTGTTGGAACCCTGAGAGCACAATTAAATCTGAGAGGCCTTGTGTCCCCCCATCAAGTTTCTCATGGGCCCAGGAGGCTCCTTTCAGCTCCATACAGGACCTCCAATCCCTGTGTACTGGTTTGAGAACAAAACCAGTGAGAGACTCCAAGTCAGAAATACAATTTATTAGGAAATAGGAAGAAAAGAAAGAAAGCTACTGACAAAGTCAGAATACAACCTGATAGCCTGTTGGTCAGGGTGTTGGCAGTAGTCCAGTGGTACTAGATGAGCCTGGTCTTCCTCTGAGAGTCCGGTGAAGAAAGGCCCCTTGGTGCCCCAATTCTCTGGTTTTTATCCAGGTAGAGGGGCTTGGCTCCTCCCCCCTGGATGGAGCATTTTCCAATGAGATGATAAGCTTATCAGTGGACTCAATGGCCCATCAGCTTCTCCCCTTGGATGGAGCATTTTCCAATGGGATGATAAGCTTATCAGTGGACTCAATGGCCCATCAGCTTCTCCCCTTGGATGGAGCATTTTCCAATGGGATGATGTAAGCTTATCAGGGGACTCAATGGCCCATCAGCAGAAAACCCCTCCCTAGAGGGAGGATGGGTCGTGGGAGAAATAGGGAAATTGTCCTGCTGATTTCTTATCAGCTGGCTTATCAACACAAGATTGCGTCACTTCTCCTCATTCCAGTTCCAGCAGATGGTGATAGAATAACACACTTTTGATTACATTTTGTACTGTAACCCAGGACACCCTGCCTGAGCCATGTTGAAAGGGCCTCCAGCTCTCTCTCCATCTCCTGGATGGATCTGGAGCACACAGTGTGGTCATGTCCCCAGCCCTGTCTCCTGCTTCTCCTCACCAGGTTCCCTGGCCCTGGTTCATGGCTTACTGTTAATGATCCCAGATCTTGTGGGATGGGGCCCCACTGCTAAGGTCAGAATCTGTGCTGGGATCACCCTCAGTTCCCCTTCCCTTGGTAAGCAGACAATAACATTTCTTCCTGGCTTCACCTTTTTCCTTGTAAGATATTAGTTTTGAAATCACTAAAGGACCTAGGTCTAGGTATATAATGAAGAGTTTAGTGAAGCATTTTCTGAATACTTAAACAGTCATTTTAGGCTCACATTTCAGTGGCAGCTTTTATATTTGCAGGAGGCTGGAAATCACTACTGCTTCATATGCAGTAATAATCAAATGAGGGTAGAGGAACAGAAAATATACACAGTTTTCTGAATAAAAGAGGGAAAGCAGCCAGTAATTTTCCAAATGTACAGTGTCTTCTAGTGTGAACTTCTGTAGCACTTCAGCAGCCTTTTTTACAAATTTTAAATTAAAACTTTAATTTCATAGAGTCTAGCCTTTTAAATTTCTGGCATTCACTCTACTGTAAAGAACATATACATTAAATCATAAGGCTGCCTAATTTTTTTTTCTACCTGAGATGAACTAGAAAGCAGCAGACTTGCTGACATCAGTTTTCATGTTTCTCAACAGTTCTGACAAACAGATGTGAAAATTCAAGTGTATCATAATTTACAAAGCCAGCCTCCGACTTGGCCTTAGCAATGCAAAGGGGATGCCTGCCTCACAGATGCATTCTTTTACTGCATATCCAATGTCTCTGCACTCAGCTGTTTCAATGCAGTGCAAAAAGAATCATCATCTACTACACGCTGTAGTACAAGGTTCCCTCACCTGTAGACTAAACTCAAGAGCCAGCAAAACATAATTTGAAAGTGGAATTAAAGGCTTGTA
Source organism: Anthoscopus minutus (assembly GCA_013399455.1). Lineage (NCBI taxonomy): Eukaryota > Metazoa > Chordata > Aves > Passeriformes > Paridae > Anthoscopus > Anthoscopus minutus. The sequence continues at coordinate 3,370 of VWYI01026515.1, forward strand.
TCCCCTATTCTTAGAGATAAATGGTACCCAGTATTGGTGTTATTTCCTTTCAAAAGTCAAGCTGAAATTCATCTGCTGTAACTGTATTCATCTCTTTGCAGTCTCAGCAACTTTGTCCTGTGTTAATAGTGTGATCTTAATAACTAAGTACTGAAGCACAGCTGGTGTTGGCAAGATATCACTGTTAGGTTTCTGCAGCATGCTGTCACCAGCAAGTGTTGCTAATTATTCTCAGAACTGGGAAATATAGGGGAAAGGAATGCAGAGGAGAGTCAACAGAGGCTGGAACAAAAACTAAAGGATGTTTGCCTCAGTCCACAGCGAGGACATCTGAGCATGAAGGCAAGTGTTTCACCAAAATTGGTTCTGACTTATTCCCTTACTAAAACAATATTTAACACCACTGTGGTATAAAACTGTAGGTATGTATTTGCTGCTTAAAATTCATATAACTGTTTTTTTTGTTTAGAGCAAAGCAATGGAAGTTGTAGTACTTAAGAAATCTAAAAAATAATCCAAAACTAAACCCAAAGAAAACGAGCCTAAAAAGTCCTGATTAAATTAGTGAACTGGAAGATAAACAATTTTTGTTTTCTCCCCTGCTTTGCTGGCAGTATGTAATAACCTGTATTTGAACATAGAAGTTCAAACTTTGGGTTAGCTGCCACAAAAAGCAGATAGCTTTCAACATTTAGTCATATAAGAGTGAAGCAGTGTGTGATCTGACATTTTTCTACCTAAAAAATAATTTTTGTGTCTTTATGTTTTTCAAAAGAAGGCGGACAAATAGAGCAACCACTACACTTTGCATAGATTTTTCTTGTATTTTGTTTTCAGACTGTTGCCTGTCAATACTTATGCTTTTTTGTCTTGCAGGTGTGTTCGTGCCTAATTGTGCTGAGCACCAATTAGCTAAGGGAGAGTACAACCCAAGTTTCCTCATATCCTTTTGAATAAAAATTTATTCCAAAATTAGTGGGTAAAATTACTCAAGTATTAAAACTATTGAATGTATTTAGCAGACATGATCTTAACTGTGTGACTGACAGTTTTAGAAAGAGTGAATTAAAATTGGATGTCTGATGGCAGTCTCTAAACACAACTTGCATATCAAAGTAACTTCAGCTTCAGCTACTGTAGAAGAAAAATCACAACACATGTTCTGGCTATATAATTTTCTTATCATTTCAAAAGCATTTGAAGCAAATATAGAAAGATGCTGAACTTGGAGTTTCAATTATTTGAATTAACTTTCCTAGCCATTCATAGTTTACTAACTTAGGGGTGCTCAGAACTCAGATTCAATAGAGGAAAACATGGGGCAATACCGAGAATATTAAATAGAAAAATGAAAAGGTTCTGAAAAAGTGAAACAGAGGTTAAAATCTAGGATTAGAAGGAATAAATTTTAGCTGAGTAGGCAGGAAGTGTTTGGACCCTTGCATTTATGTGCAGGTTAGTAGGATGGGAATAGAAGAAGGTAATGCAATAATGGGAGATGAACCTCTCAACTGCAATTGCTGCAGAAGGAAAATGCAGAAGGAGGTACACTAAAAGAAGCATTCAAAAGATGAATGTCATATATGAATATCGTGAATATCAACTGTACTTCCCTTTTTTTAACTTTGAGATTATTATACTACATTGGGTTAATAAAGAAAATCTTAATTTGAACACTTGAGAGAAACTAAGAAACCTATTCTTGGGAACTTTGGTTATGTATATATGAAAGCCTATAGGGAACTTGGTCAATTATAAAAGAAAATTAATTAAATTGTTCAGCTTGTGTTTTATTTCCTTTTTCAAGAACTTATTTCAATATTTATGTCATGCAGGTACTATTGTAAAACATGATACAGAAGTGTGACTTCCAGTGCTACATAATTCCCCTGCTTGCAGGCATGGAGCTCCTGGTTTGAATACTCTTGCAGCTGTCATAAATAAAAAGTTTTGACTAACTGCCTCTCCTCCACTGAGACATGGAAGATCCCTCAGGCTGCTAATGTGTTTGGAATAGTTAATGAGTGAATGCCACTCAAAAACAAATCCCAAATCAGTGATTTTTCTTGTTATACCATTAATGTTTTGGGTTGTTTGGGTTTGTTGGGGCTTTTTTGGTTGGTTAGTTGGTTTTTTTTAAATGGTGTCTGAAGTGAAGTGATAGGACTGCTGTTTCAGTTCTCATTTGGTAATTGAACATTTTTATTTACTGGTAGGCTGTTGCTTTGAATGAGAACACAAAATGGCTAGGGAGTTACCTAACCAACATAATGCGCATAGCAAGAAACTATAAAAATGTTTCAGAATAGGCCCAATGAGGAAAGGCTTCATTGTGATGCCAGAAGAGCTTAGTCTGAGGGGACAGTTTTTGTGAGGCAAGGAGAAAACTCAGGAATTTAAATGGGTTTTTTTTCAGCTTTAGATGTGGATGAGGGCATAAAAAACCCTTTAATTTACAGCATATTAAGTAAAGTTTTCTGACAGCATATGTGTAAACAGAGTTCCAAACTTTGCTATATTAAGAGTGGGATTCCAAGGGATATTTTAAATGTTATTAAATGTTATTTTAAATGTTTTAAAATGTTTTCTCCAAATACACAATTGTGTATACTATGTGGGTTACTATGTTATCTACTTGGTTTAGATTTGTCATGCATTGCCCTTTGCAGCTACAAACCACTACCACAGCTGATCGTAAGCCAGAGCCTCAGCTGTGCCTTGGTAGACCAAGTTTCTGAGGATGACCATGAAGCCATAACTTTTTAAACCTGTTTGCTTATTCCTTACAATATATCAAAAGAGATAAGTCAGTAAGCAGAATACAGGGAAGTTGAAGAGAAAAGGAAGAGCTGATCTTTAACACACAAGAAGCTAGAGTCACTTACGGAATGAAACAGAAAGCAAGAGAAACACTTTGAAATATGATTATGGTTTAACAAGTGTGACAGAGAGAAGTCGTTTAATTTTCCATTGTATCTTACTTTTTCCCAGTACTGAATTGAACTTGGAAATAGCACTTAGGTAAAAGATTTTGGACTGACATTTGTCTGAAATAACTTTCTTGGCATATGGTCATAGCCAGAAAAAAAAAATTAAAAATTGAAGAAAAATGTAGAGTTTAGCATCATTGTGAAGGCAACTTCAGGGAGCAGAACAGAGACAGTTTTTGCCACACAAGATTTTGTTAAGCCCTCATCTTCAGCCATTCTTGTGAAGGATGAAGTGGAGAAGGCAAAGGATAATTAAAATGATGGAAGAGATGGAGCAGTTTGCTTATGAAAAGAGAGTAAAATATAAGTGATGCTCCACGTAGGAGTGAGGTATGAAAAGTTTACAAAATCACAAAGATGGCAGACTTACACCTCGGCATATGAGCCTTCAGTAACAAAACTCGATGGCAGTTCAAGAAAATTGTAGGAGTTTAATTTAAAAGAGATAAAGGAGCATATTTCTTCTTTCTGATAGAAAGTTTCTGGAATCCTTTGCCATAAGGGATTGTGATTGTAGATGATATAGATGCTTACAAAAAGGAAATAGATAAATTTTTGGACTGCAGGTCCTTGCAAATGCAATTAAAATAACATGCAGGGTTGTACCCTCTAGCATGCTTATTGAAAGAATTATGGAGGATGGGGGAGCAGGTACAGAAAGTATGACAGGGAGTGGGCAGGCTTATACACTTCCTTTAAACAATTTCTCTTGCAGCTCTCAGCTGCATTCTTTATTGGATTCAAATCAGACAACAGTCCATCAAAATCTTCAAGCCCTTTCCAAGAATAGATGAGGGAAGGTTATGGAGAAAAGAGCAGGGAGGAATCACATGACTACATGTGCTAAGGAATGGAAAAGAGAAGGGAGTGTGAGATGCAAAGGATCAAAAAATGTAAAAACAGTGGGAAGTGTGAGTGCAGACACTGAACAAGCAATTTCACTGTTTCCTGATGGCATCTGAGGAGCCAGCAGACATTGTCCAACAGAATAGAGTAGTAGTCTGGATGTGTGCAACACTGCCTTCTCCAGCCTCTTTTCAGGAAGCTCTTTTGTGAAGGTGCTGTACCGTATTCAGGGCAGTAGGATCGAGCTTTCTAGAGGAAAGGCTAAGGACACTAGGTTGCACTATAAAAAGCTACAGCACCAGCTGCATGAGTGCAGTGTGGATGCACTAGTGGTGAGTTCACAGGGTGGCAATGGTGCACGAATGCTTTGCAGAGAGACAAGCAGGAATATAACCAAGCATCATAGTTGAGTGCTGTTCATTGTGGTGATTCCCACCATGGTCGCCCCACTTATGATGCTGACTGGGGTGGTCTGATGTAAAATGTGTATTATACCTGTCTACCTCAGCCTCATGTTAAAGTGATCTAGAAACTACAAGCAAGAATTTTTATTAGCTCATAGGTTCTTTTGTGTAATAAAGGGAATAAGTCAAATCTTTTTACAGACTTTCACTGATTTTTTTTTTGTAAGCAAGGAGTTGCAGGTGATGACATAGTAATTATCATACTTGACAGAAATTCCAACAGGAACATGAGAGAAGGGTTTTCTTTTTAGGATTCAGTACTAATTGAAGTTCTGAAGCTACTACACTGCACCCAGCCTAAGCAGAATACTCCCAAAACAAACAATATTTGCATTTATTGAAGAGCATACTGGTTTCTTTAACATATATGTTTACAGATTTCATTGACACCTATCCAGTGTCACAGTTGGTTCTTTACTCTTGTCTGAGATTTTTATGAGAACAAGACAAAATGATGACAAATGACCTTCTACTATTATTTCCTTTTCTTGACAGCGATGAAAAGTTATTTGTGCAAGTCTTGGATTCTCACCTTTCCTTTCTGCTTCATTCTCCAGAAACTGGAGTACTGGTTTTATAAAAACAGTGCATCATAGACGGATGTAAGGTAGGTTAGGCTTTGAGAAACTTTTGGATGTAGAGAAAGATAAGGCTGCTTCGTATTTTAAGAAATGGTTTGCGGAATAAAAATGTGGTTTAAAATTATACTATGTACATATAATATTATCCCAGCTTGATATTATGGCTTAAAAAATATATAAATGTGTCTGAATTACAAAGATTTCCTGTTTTTGAGGAACTATTTTGATGACCTAGATAATTACATAGGAGCCTGAAATGAGTTCTGATTTCAATATAATTATCCATCTACTCCTTCAGTGCTTTTCCTTCATATACAATGGCTATGGGCCTCAGCTGCTTCAGACTATCTGCCACTGAGTTTAATTAAAATACTTGCTAACACAATGTGCATAGAGAAATTCAAAACTGTGGATCATCCTGGCTTGTGCAAATTCCCCTGGGGACCTAAGGCTTCATCCCCAAAGCTCCTTTAAAATATGTGGCTATTCAAGGAAAATATTAGTGGTCAGGAAGTGAAGAATTCAATGGTTACAGACAGAAAGGAATCAGGTATATTTTCTCTGTATTGCATAACTGTTCCTCTCTTCAGAATTTTTGCTGCCTTCTTTTAAGCTGGTAGCTATGTCAGTAACTTGACTACAGTCTGACACTCTTGAGAGGTAATATCAACGCTTCTGTTTTCCAAAACTTCTGAGAAAGCTGGCAGAAAAAATGATGGATATGACATCTAGCAGTCCTGAGACTCCTTTCACTGTAGACTGTTTCAGATACAAAAGTTGGTGCAGTCTGTGGGTTTCACTTAATCAAGTCTTGTTGAAGGCAATTCTTTCCTTGATGTAGTTAAGAGATATTGACACGGGCAATTGCAGGCACAGACAGCAATGCATTCCTGAATGTCTCCACTCTCTCATCAAGAAACCTCAGATTATTGAAGGGGACAATTTCCTCCTGTTGGGCATTGCAAAATTCTGCACATGTACAGCTGCCAATACCATAGACAGGGATGCTAGTGATAAAGGCAGATGTGAATAGGCCCTACAATTTAGTCAGTTGGCAAACCAACAAACAACTCACTGGATTTTCTGAGAGGGGCAAGAGAAAGAGAGGGCAAGAGAGAGAGAGGGTGCAAGAAAGCACCTTTGGAAATCACTAAATGAAATTAGATTTGAAGAGAAATCATTGAAATAAAATCACTTAGGTAGAGTAGTTGAACAGATTAATGGAAATTAATAGCATAGAACATAATTTCTTATTATACCCTGTAGGTTAAAATACCTTTACTTAAAATGTAGGGTGATTTAACTTAATCTGACATTACACTTTCAGAGAGGAAAAAATATGGAATTGGGTTAAACTGTATGAGAACATTGCTACTCTATGTAGCTTTACAACAATTTAATTAATTTAGAGCAAGATATATGAGCATACATGATGGGCAGTGGTCTAAATGCAGATGTGGCTCAATATAATTCTACATGGTAAGGGAATAAACTTGGCTAATATCTATGAAAAACAGTTTCATTCAAGTCTCAGCAGCAGCAGTAAATGCAATAGAAGTTTGTTTTTCTTTATAAATGATTACAGGCAGGGAGAGAGATAGGTATGGTAATAAATGAATTGAAGATATAATGGATACTGACAGTTTGGAATAAAAGCTAGAAAGGTGGCTGTGTGCAGTAACTAAGCCATGATTTCACATTCTGCAGATTTTATGCCAGTGCTTGTGTGACTTCTGAGATCTGTAAAATTTATCCTTACCATGCCTTTTTTCACCCTTCACTGATATGATTCGCATATCATATGTTATTATACATCTTATGTATATTCTTATCCTCATTGACTGACATTAGATATTCAGACAAATATGAAGCTTCTGGGTTAAATAGAGAACGAGAAATTCTTCAGGAAGGATTTGGAACAGTTAGCAGCACTGATAGTTCTAGTCAGAGATGTACACATGCCCAGAGTGCCACAGGATTCAAGTGGAGACTGTCAAACTGAGCACAGTGTTGAGAGAAAAGAAGAAACTCTGGTTTGGGTTTCTTTGTTTTTTCTGCTCTTATTTTAAAAAAAAGCTGAAAACAAACAGTGAAGTATTTGTGATTTATCATTTATACACATAAATACACAAATGAGTATATAAATTATATGTAATACTATGGTACATATAATTACGTGGTTAATAAAAGCAATGAAATTGAATTTTAAGGTTGCATAAAAACCTCCTCTGATACAAAACTTATTTAAAATTCAGATGGCTTTCAAAATACTATTCCATAAAATGCCTGACAAAAATTGTAAATATTTAGTTATACCAATTGTTCTTGAAGTGGTTTAATAAAGTTGACAATAGTTCATTAACTTTTTTTCAAAACTTGTTCTGAAGCTTTCTAGTGATTTGTTATGATTCTCTATGGAGGACAGAGTATGAGAAGATTGGGAAGAAGGGAAGAGATTCCATATGAAAAATCTTCCTGATTTGTGGTATTGACTGCTAATTAGAATCTTCATTCATAAACATGGAAGAAGATAAAGTTGTGTTTTCCTTTGTTCTGTGGTAGTGGTGAACATGCATTGTAATGTCTGTCAAATATATCCATTGATTTTTACAACTGTAAATTGCCCATCAATAGTTCCTTAAGCTTCCTTGAACACATCAGTAATTTCTAAACAGAGAGTTTTCAAAGAGAAAATAAAAAAAATAATATCTTTATTTTTATTTTGGGTTTTTTTGTGTGTGTGGCTGTTTGATTAATTGAAATTGAATTGAATTGAATTGAATTGAATACTTCAATTTCATGCATTCCATAAAGTAAAACTATATGATTTCTTTGCTATCATTTGATGGACCTTTCCAAATGGATTGCTGGAACTCAGAAAAATTATCTGATAATTCAGTACCGGAATATTTCAAGTCATAAGGTGAAAATGTTTTTCTTGGTAGAGCTGCTAATTAAATCCAAGCAACTGAAGAGTCGTAAAAATTATGGCTGAAAATAATTCATCCCATAGTTTTGAAAACAACGTACAGGCAACATTTATACATTCATGATTTCTCTGGACTAAGTTAACATTTTATTTAATTAAATTTTATTACAAGCTAAATATTGTTTTCCACATAGCTTTTACATAACATAAAATGTTGTCTCCTACAAAGAAAAGCGGCTTTTGTTATGAATTATGTCTTTGGCTTTCTGTAGGCATCAAATCATTATCTACAAAATAGTCCTCTCCATTTGTACATGTCAGAAACCTGTGCATGCAAAATCAATCAAGATTCCTATCGCACTGCCCTGAATTATGTCTTTATTAGATTACTTTGGAGCTGGATGAGCCACACTGCATGACAATCACAAGGTGGGAGAGCTGCACACCATGACATTGGCTGGATGCCCTGTTCAGAGCTGCTTTCACTTCTCCTTTCTCCAGTGGCTAGTACTGGCAACTTCAGGTGTTGCTGTCTTCTAGACCGAGCAGCAAACCTGCTGAATAGATTTCAATACGGCAAAATGATCTTTTCCTTGTCTCTTCACATACTGAATGACCTCATAAAGAGGTAACTGCTCAAAGGCGTAGGTTTCTTGATTTCCCTTTTGAGTGACTTCTAAAAGCATCTTAATGCTTTCTATTTCATAATTTGATAAGCTTATATTTTAATACTTGAAAACTGTGAGCTGTTCAAAAGGTTTGATGAGGCCTAGTTGTGAGGCAACTCATAAACTGAGCAAGACTACAAATTAAAACAAGTCTGTAAGGAATTGCAGCCTTTGAATTAGGTGGAGATCAAATTTCAACTATAATTTTATGAAATTAATGCAACTTTTTAGCTATGCCAGGATAAATGGAATTAATTGTTCCCCTAGAAAATATTTAGCCTATTTGATACTTTTTATGGTGGTACTTTTTTAGAGAAAAAAAGGCTAAACAGGGATAAGTACAAGAGCAGAAGTTAAATGTTCTAAGTTTCTACCATCAGGGCATTTATAATTAAAAAGTCCAGTATTCAGAACATGCTATCCTTTTAAGTTATAGACGAACTAATGAATGTATTTTAATTGTGTTTTTTAAAGATTACTGGCTGTGTTCCCAGATTTCACTATGATAAGTGAGCTACTTATCTTTCAAAGTCATCAAATATGTGTCATAAAATATTTCTGTCAGTGCTGTAGATTTTACATGTTCTGATTGTATGAATGTGAGGATGTTGGGTGTAAAGCCTTTTTTGCATAACATGAATTTACATGCCTCCTATTTATGTCTATTTTGTCTCACTCTTCATAACTGCATTATTTTGTAATTTTTCTTCAGGAAGGCATTTTTAGGGCTTGAGATGCTCCCTTTAGTAAAACCAGAGCGTGGTTTAGATAAATAGGATTTACTTTTCCTTTCAAACTTAATTACTTTTCAGAATCATGATCAATTTCTCGCCTTGCTTGCTTGAGGGGAGTGACACTGTAGGAGACCCTTATGCATTTGCTTTGTAATAAGCCTTTATTCATACACTTCAGGCTATACAATCAGCTCCTCCACTCCAGAGTGTGTGCCTGTGTGTGTGGCTGCAGCCGCAGGCCTGCAGATTGGAATGCTCATGATGGAGACCAAAAGCGCTGAGGAACGGATCAGTGTGGAGGAAAGCAACAATCTGGCTGTGACTGTCCATGGCTCTTATGTATAAAATTAAACCACCTTTAATAGGTCCTTTCTATTTTCTTATTTTATTTTATTTTTAGTAGAGATTTCCCACATAATATCCTACCGAAAGAATTTCATTTTAGGGTTCTCTTTTTTACTTGTTTCAAAAATGTTGTGTAATAGGAGTAATTTTTTCTCTAATAAAAAGGCATACTAATTTGAGTTCCTGGATAGAAGTTTATGGAAAGGTACAAACATTGTCTAGAATTTTGTTATGACAATAGTGTTTCACATGAGCAAGAATCTAGTTATATAAACATTAATAGAAACCCTCTTCTTTTCCCAGGATATGACCGCTTATTTGGGGCAGAGTGAAAGAGCACTAAAAATATTGCATTCCTACTGGAAACCAATTTAGTTTGCACACTACTTCTTAAAAGTCAGCTTCTTGACAATTTTACTTGGTGTCTAGAGTGATTTTCATGGTTTGAATTCTTTAAATGGACCATAACATAACCATTCAGTAGAAGGAACAGTCTTTTCCTCTTCACCCAAGTGTCATTGGATACAACAGGGAGGCCCATATTCAAAGGTCTCTCTTCAAACACAGGAACATTTCTGGTCGTTAATTAAACATGTTATCTTGTAGGCTTCTTTATTTAAGTGTTAGAATCATGGAATGGTTTGAATTGGAAGGAACCTTAAATATCATCTGTTTCCAGCTTCTCTTGCCATGGGCAGAGATGCCTCCTGCTAGATCAAGTGGCTGAAAGCCCAATCCTGCCTAGCCTTGAACATTTCAGGGATGTGACATTTACAACTTCTTTGGGCAACCTGTTCCAGTGCTTCACTACCCTCACAGTGAAAAAGTAGAAATAAAATAAAAATTTGTAAGAAGACAGAGTAAATGATACTTCAGTGCTTCTTTCCACCCTACATCAAAACTATCTTCTATAAATTTGGCTGCTTGTCATCTCAGTGGAAGAGTAGTATAATAATTTGTCTTTGCTTTATTGCAATCTCAAGAAAAGAAAAACTATTTTGACTAAATTCTACTATAGGGCAAACCAAATATTTAAAAAAAACATTGGGTTAAATTAAATTTTCATTGGGATTTCCATCTGAAGGACTGTAGTGTCTTAAATACAAGTTGCCAAAAGGCCCTGTTTTGAAAAAATCCTGTAATCTGTCTTGAATCTATACTTGAATCAAAATCTTCAAAAAAGGTCTTCAGAAAATAAAGAGATAGAAAGAGGCCATTTAATACAAATGAGTTGTTTTTCCTATTGAGCCATTTACACTTATCAAAAGTTTTAAAGCTGAAGTTTTTATCCAACAATGGACCATCTATCATTTCCCTTCTAGTAACTAAGTGTACAGTGACAGGAAGCTTTTCCTGTTGACTTAGTCTAAATTTAAATTAGTGTGTGCCTCAAACCACAGGGTGCACTGTCTCTAAAGTTGTGACAATTCAGTCCAGGAATAGGGTAGCACATCTATGAAACCAGATGAGCTGTTTTGTTCTCCAGAGAAGGGTGAGGGCTGCATACCAACTCTACTGATTGTCCCTTGAAAATCATGACAACTTCAAAAGAGCAAGCATTTCTCTAGGAGGAATATACAAAAACAGAAATTAAAGATAAAATTGACTGAATGGCGCAACTTGTCTATTTATTCCCAGTGCCTGCTAGCCTTCACATAGTTTTATAGATTAGAGAGGTCCACTCAGAGTATCTTTTTGTTAAGTCAGTTACAGTAACTCCTCACTATTTTCCAGATTTAGTAAAGTTTAGGCTGGACCTTACAGTTTTTAGCCTTTTAGTCTCTATTTTCATTCAGTTGTGTGCGCAACATCTGGTCTCTAGAGAAAAGAAGGCTTTTTCTAAAGCAAAGGATCCTGGTCATTGTGTACAAAATAAGTAGATTTTGGTCCAACAGAAACATACAGATAATTGCTCATTTATAAGTTAGGGGTTTTTTTCACTCATATGTAAAGCATAGTAAAGATACCCTTGTTTTGGTAAAAGTAATTATTTTTTACTTTAACACAAGAAAAAGTATTTTACCTAAAACTAATTAGCATAAAACAGACCAAGGGATTTTTTTCATGGAGGTCCTTAAAATAAGTCTCCTAGGTATAGCTACATTGATGTTTATAGTTGATAAATTTATGCAATTTCACATGGAAAATTATTCCTTTCTGTGGCATGATTCAAAAGTTTTTCATGAAAATAATAGCTACAGAGAATGGTTTTAAAATATTATAATGAAATAATGGTGCAGATAAGATATTCACAGCAACAACAGAAGAATGAACCAAAACCTGCAAGACAGAATGATATACAAACAAATTTTTGTAATATGGACATGGAACAGGAATTTCTTTTGCATTTGTTTTGCCTTTGTTTCTGCCTATGACTGGGACATATTTTTTGTTTTAATGCAACTTTTTAAAATTTCTATTAAGATAAGTTGTGTAGATTATAAAAAAATACTGAAAATCAGTTCCAAGGGGGAAGAAAAAGGAAATAAAAATGGAGGGAAAAAAAAAGGAAAAAAAAAAGAAAAAGAAGGATAAATGTATTTCCAGCATTTCCAAGAGAAAGAGCTCTAAGTGCTCTTGCTTTCCATTTTCAGTCATTTAAACTACTGTCTTGGAACAATGGATCTTGCTATATTTTGAAAAGGAGTTAATTGAACTTGTATAAATGAAATTCCCTGACTGCAGTAGTGCCTCAAGCAAGCTGTGACAGGAAGACTTAGATCTTGAGAATTGCAAGCAAGTTTCTAAATCAGTATTTCTAAATTTGATACCTTCTATTATTACAAATATGTGGAGATATTAGAAAAAACTTAAAACCAAAGCGAGCTCCTTAGTATTTCCATAAAGCAGTATTTTTTCTTTAGTTTTGTTTGCAGAGCAGTCATTTTTATTTGCCACTACTGATTTCATTTTCCCTTCCATGAATTAATGGGCAAAATATAAAGACAGGAGAAAAGAGATAACTTTATTGCTTCAACCCCATCACTGCAGTGTGGGAACTCATCAAAGTCCCATTTCCTCGTGTATGGATATTTTATTGCACACATTACAATTACAGAAAGATCTTTTATAATTTTTTAAGTGGGTATCACCTTATCCTGTGGTGTATAACAGCACACTAAAGTGAGATCCTTTGGGCTATCAGTCAGTCCAGAATTCTGTCCAACAAATTTGCTCAGTGAGGAGGACAGGAAAAAAACTGAGATCATTATTTTTGCAAAAATGTTGAAAGGGTTAGAAACTGAATAGCTATGCATTAGGATACTCCATGTATATTTGCATTTGAGTTTTGATGCTTTTGGTAAATATATTTTTATTAACTATAATGGAAGAAACTTTTTGATTAGTGTTTCCAATACATTTGATTTTATAATACAGTAGGAATGTAAACAACTTATTTTTCTTCTGTGCTTATCTAAATTCTCAAGTATAGTGCCACCAAAGTCCATAGATTTCCTCTTATCAGCATTTCTGTCACTAAGCATATTTGACAAATGACTTTCTCTACTTTCAACTTTTTCAATTGTGAGACAAATCATACAATATTTTGTACAAATACAATTGTAGTTAAATCATATGTCTAATGTATTTTTCTCAGTAAGACCTGAACTTACAAATAATGAAGAAGACATGAAAGAACTTCTTCAGATTGTCCAGAGGTAGATGTTTATGTGAAAAATAGGACAAACGAACCTCTTTTTAACAGCAAAGAAGAAAATACTTCTGAAATTCCAATTCACAAGTCTCTATTGACAACTTTTAGTGTTAGCATTTCTTTCTGTGAAATCACTTGACACACCTTATTTTTCAGTATTTCTATTTCTCAGTATTCAAAGTGATATATGTAAATTCTGATTTATTTTCTCATGATTGAAACCTCATGCTTATGTTTCAGGACTGGGAACAGTGGAAAAAAAGAATAACAAAACACAATGAACACCATAGCTGGAATTCATCTAGGTAACTCAAATGTTCAAAAATTCTTAAATATTTGAATCTCAGCTAATCATCAGAGTTAATGGAAAGGAACAGGAGCCTTTTCAACTGAATCACTTCTTCAATTTTTTATAGCTATTTTAGGGTGAGATTAATCATTCTCCTGAAATTCACACATTTCTGCACACAGAATGTAAAGCCTGTGTCAGATGGCTAATACTAAGACATCTAACTTTTGGACAACTGAAAATTAGGCATGATGCACTGCATCCATAATTGGTTGGAGTGGGAATTGCTTGGAACTTAGGAGCCAAAATGTGTTCAATGTTCAGTCTCCCTGCGGGCCACTGTGGGAGAGAATGGCAAAATCACTCCTTCCAGTAAATTGATCAGACTAAAGAATGTTAAATTTAGTCTTTATAGAAATGGAAAAAAAGGAAACATGAAGGATTGAGCCATTGACTTCTTTGAACTGTTGAAACGGATTTGAATTGAGTGTATTGTCCAATCACTGCTGTTTGAAGCAACAGAAATCTGCATGAGAGAAATTGTCCATCCCGTCATATGCTACATAAGCCAGGAAATGACATCTTCTGTGTTCCAGAGAAGTATTTCCAACACAGTGGAGGTTTGCTGCAATTTTCTACTCAGATTTGAACCCAATGATTGGTCAAATTTTGTGTGTGTATACATAAATATATGTAAAACCTGTACACATATATGTATGAGCTGTATTGTTTCTGAATTTTTGGACAATATTTCAAGATTAGTGTGTTATTTTACAATGAATTAAACTGCTGATGGCATAAGTTGGCCATTACACTGGAGATAAAATTTGCCATTTAAGTTCAGAGTGTTAGTCTTGCTGAAAGAATAGCGCACCATTGAAAATAAGCGAATATATCTGTGTAAATGTTCAGGACCCAAGTCAGGAATTTCACATGATACTGCAGACTCTTGTTCCATGTGGAGAGGCAGACAATACCCATAAGTGTCTCTTACTCTTAGTGTTAAGTGAGCTTTGATGTTCTCTGTAGTGAGGCTGAACTATTTCAAAATAAAAATTTTCATCACCTTGTTGAATGTCAATTCAGTCTAAATCCAAATTAAAATTGTGTGTGTGTCTGTTTTGGTAAATTAGAAGTTGCATTTATTTCTTGCCTATTTTGTCATTTGAATAATTTCTATAGCCAGTCTTTGTTTTAAAAAAAAAATCTGCAATTTTATTCTTGAGAAATTCTGAGGTGTGCACATATTCTGTCTGTCAAAAGAGAACACCCTTAACTGATCTTTGGAAAAAGCAACATGAAATCAGCTGCACATTTAAACTCTTGAGTGTGAGAAAGCAATGGCTTATGGAAAATACCCAAGAAGAGAGGAAAACACTGGTCCATGGCAATGGACAGGAAGGAAAAGGCACAGTCTCTTCTGAAGGGCCAAGCTGCAGTGTGGGCAGGGCACAAGCATACAATATGTGGGAAGTGCCCTACCTTAACAAAATTCAATTATATCTGTCTTCTGTTTCTATGTCTGTCTGTGTAAACAACTAGTTATGGTACAGGGTGAAACAAGAACAGCATAATCCACACCAGTCTTGACAGAGAGGTTTTCCTCTTTTTTATTTTTTGTCTTTATTATATGCCCCAATTCTCTTCATGCTGTGTGGCATGCAGTCGTCTGTTTAGGAAGGACAGGCAACAGACATATGGGTTGTCAGTAAAATATTTTGTGGAGAGGATACAGCTGTTTCTAGTTTAATATCTGCCATCTGAAAGCATATCACACAGAAAAGGCAAAAGAGAGAAACGTTATCTCTGGGAAGCATACCAACACTGTTTCTAGCAAATCATTTCTAAATCTAGACATGCTATAAAATAATAAAGATCCTTTAGTTATTGTCCTGAACAGACTACTTATTCTATTTCAATCTTTTCCAGCAGTCTGATTACTTGATTTCATCCTTTATAACTGAACTTAGCACTGATTGACCCAAGAAATCAAAGAGATGCCTAAGGTACTCACTTGCAATATATATTTTGTATAATCTAATTCAACCTCTGTGATATTTTCCAACCTTATGTCCTTCTCTTGAAGGGACTTATGGTGCTTCAGATCTGTGATCTTCCCATCAGTAACTGATATATTATAAAGGACGTCTGTCGTTCTCTCGATCCTAACCATTGCTGGTGGCTGCTAGCCAAATAGACATCAAAACCAGCAATTTTTCATTACCTTGTTATTATCTCAGAAAGCTGGAAGTCCTGCTCAAATGCATGAATTTAAAAGATGTGAACAAAATCATAAATGAAACATTTCTCATTGCAGAATATTTTACATCTGCCATATTTGCAGATAATTCTGTTGTCTAGAGTTAAATAGGGCTGGATTAATAAAGTCTTATACTCCTAATATCCACAGAGATCTGAGCTCATCTGAGTACTGCAGAGCAGTCTGTATGATCTTTCAGCTCTATAGGAAGAGTCAGGTGTCTCGGGGTGAAATGAAAGGAGCTGCAATTCTGATAGCAGACCTAGGCTAGAGATCCACAGGACAGACACCAGTTGAAAATCCACCCAGAGCAGCACCCTTGGCACTTCCTTTAGGGATTAGGGTTAATGTTGCTATCAGGTGATTGTTCAGACATTCCAACCATCTTCCATGATGCAGAAGACATATTCTATAAGACTTGCTCAGCCATGGAGAGCACAAATCAATTTCCCCCATGTTACAGGCATGCACTACATTTTTGAGGTGAAGGTACAACTTGAACTGGAAAAGAAAGTGCTCTTCCTGCAGAAACTGGATGGCTCTCTACCTGAGTGAAGGTGCATATGGTGGGCCATTGCCTATTGGGTAGGTGATGCCAGTAGTACAGACACAAAGGTTTGAATGCCTTCCTCACCTCCCATCACTACAGCTGTGACTTGAGTTCAGCCTCATCCTGGGGTGGCCTACCTGCAGCTTGGAGTTCTGGACACATGCTTGTACCTGTTTGATGGCTGTAGAGGTTGAATGATAGAACCACAGAATGGAGTGTGAAGGGACCTTTAAGATCATTTAGTTCAAACCCCCCTGCCATGAGCAGGAATGCCACCTACTAGATCAGGTTGCTCAAAGCCCCATCCCAGTTGGCTTTGGGCATTTCAGGAATGAGACATTTATAGCTTCTTTGGGCAACTTGTTCCACTGCCTCTCCAACCTCTAAACCTACTGTTTTTCAGTTTAAAACCATTATCCCTTGTCCTATCACCCTTTTAAAAGTCCTTGTCCTTAACTTCTCCTTAATCAGTGAAACCCACTATTTTAAAATGAGATGAAAACTATAGGTTCAGGTGAGCTGACTGGCCCTACTCTCCACTGATGAGGCCTCCTGACAGCTTAGGCAGAAGAACTTGCATGTTTTGGTCCCTAAACAGGAGGTGGCTGTCTCTCTGAGACACACTGTTCTGTCAAGAGCCAGGGCTGCTGTGGCCTGGAGATGTGCTTCAGCTGTGGCAAATGCCTAAAAGAGAATGAAGGCGCCTCTGAGCAGGGATTTTTCTGACTGAGATGAGACTTCATCAGTTTCTTAAATTTCTCCATTAGCAAACATCTTTAGGAATACTATTTAAAAATTATTTTGAAAATCTGCAACATTTTGCTTGGCCCTTTACAATACCATATTATTTTTTCTTTTCTTCCTTTTTTTTTTTTCATCTTTGACTAGTTTTTTAACAAAATTTGGATTTTATGGCACAAGGTATCAGCAGTTTGTTGCATTCTAACCATACTTATCGTGCTGTATTTACAGTGGGCTGGTAAAATTAAAACACTTCCTGATCTCCCTTAATGTAATCACAGAGATATTGCTATAAAACTGCTTAGGCTGATACAGCTGAATTGGAATTATATCAGCTATACAGTGTCAAACTGCACCTACACAGATGCGTAATTCTTCCAGTGGAAACTCACAGGAGGTACTGATTCATTATGTGCTGAATGCTATAAAAAGATAATATCCAATTTCTATATATATATCTAGTCTGAATGCTAAACATCCAGTTTGAATGTATACATCCAGTTTGAATGCTATAAAAAGATAAAATCCAGCCCTCAGTGAAGAGAGGAGGGCCTATACAGTATTTGAAGCAGTAAGATGCAATATCTCTGTGTTTATTTGACTTACCTCCCTTGGGTAATTGCCAGTTTTAAAAATTAACAAAGAAAATGCTTTAGTTTTACATGTTTAACTCTGAAAGCCTGTATATTTCATATCTGCTTTGGGAGTATCATATTTATGAGAAAATGAACTCAGATTTCTCTTTTGAGGCTAAATGATACTGGTGATGGATATTTTACTGGAAAGAGACATATATAACACAGTGACCTGAATACTCAATACAGGGTCAATACATTTTCTCTGTCAAAGATAAAATATTCGTTTTAATTCTAATGGGACATGCTGAAATACAGTTAATATTTAATTGTTTGAGATTTGCCAAGCAGGTGACAAACTCCTTCTTTGCTTGCACTTCCAGTCAAACTCTCTGCTCCCATAAAGCTCACATGGCTTTAAAATCTGTGTACTACATCTTCTCACAGCTGATGCAGTTTTCATCTCACAGCTGATGCAGTTGCCAGTAACTGGTGTTTGTCTCCTGTATACGTGTTGAGAAAAGGTAGACTCCCGGCCGGCACTTCTTGTTGACCTTGGCCAATCTCTGTCTTTCTCATGGTGGAGATCATTTCTCCCTCTGTAGAGCCCACACAACTACTGGCAGGGACCAGGCAGGAAATAGGCACATTGGTTTTATTTGTCCTCATTTTTCATACCTGCGTAATTTTACTGATTCTTTAATGAAGAATGTGATACAGCTGTTTTTACAGGTGACAGCAAACAGCAGCACAGGATTGCTGAAAAGCTGTTCACAATTGAAAGATAGGAGGAATATCAAAAATGAGATGAAAAGAAGGTTTTTTTCTACAGAAAATATGGAATAGAATGATACCTTTGCATATCCAAGTCATCTGAAGAAGAAAATGGGAAAATTGAGCTATTCTTATCCTCAGCTACTTCTCAGATGTTGTATTTTGGGGTTATATGTGTCAATTGTTGGGGTTCCAGGTGTCAAAATCGTGGGTTCTAGGTATCAATTCTTGGGGGTCTAGGTGCAAGTTTTTTCTACAAAAAATATGGCATAGAACGACACCTGTGCATAGCCAACTCATTTGAAGAGGAAAATAGGGAAAATTGAGATGCCATATTTTGGGGTTCTAGGTGTAATTTTTGGGGGTTCCAGGTGCCACATCGCGGGTTCTAGGTGTCAGATTCTTGGGGTTCCCGGTGCCAAATTCCGGGTTCTAGGTGTCAGATTCTTGAGATCTAGGTGCCAATCTTGGTGTTCCAGGTGTCAATTTTTGGGTAATAGGTGTCAAATTCTTGAACCCACATGAACATTTCTGGGTTGTGGGTGTAAAAATCTTGAGTTCTAGGTGTCAATTTTCGGGTTCTAGGTGTTTTGTTGTTCTAGATGCCAAGGTCGTGGGTTCTAGGTGGCAATGTTTGTGGTTTAAGTGCCTTTTTGGGTTCTAGGTGCCAGAGTCGTGGGTTCTGGGTAGCAAGAATTCGGGTTCTAGGTGCCTGTTTTTTAGGTTCTAGGTGCCTGTTTTGTATTCTGGGTACCAGGATCGGGGGTTCTAGGTGCCTGGATCGGGGGGTTCTAGGTGCCCTTTGGGTGGTTCTAGGTGCCTGAATCGGGGGTTCTAGGTGCCCTTTGGGGGGGGTCCTGGGGGCCTGGATGGTGGGTT
>VWYI01026517.1:916-29296 GCA_013399455.1 Anthoscopus minutus
CTTCTCTTCCATGGGATTTTTGTTTTGGTTTGGTTTCATTGATATTATTTTGCATGTTATTAGACAATTTAAATCAGTGGGAATACCTGCCATGGGTGGCTTTTAGACAAGCAGACCAGACCTGAAACCCACAGACGATTCCATAGGAAGTCAGTAACAAACACAGCACTGCAAAAGGAGAAGTGCAGAGCCATTCCTATTCAATTTCAGTGAGGAACAAAACATTCTGCTTTTTGCTGCTGTGCCTCATTTCCACTGCAGCATAACTTGTGTAAGAATTTTTCTAAGGGAAAAATATTTTGGTATGAACTGAGCACTAGCCGATTCAGGGCTCTCAGCTTTTGTTACCAGTATTGTTCATTGAAATAATATAATTTATTGATATAATTTAACCTCTCTCATAATAATTGTTTGAAAGCAACCAGTCTCTTAAGTACTATTGATCTATGCTCTGTCCTGATTTTAATGGTCCCTCTCGTAATACTCTCTCTAGAACCCACTCTATTTGTCCCTAAGTACCTTAATCTAAACAATTACAATTATATTCATTATAAATATACTCCATGTAGTACCTAAAAAATTTGACTCTTAGGTGAAATTAACTTGTCATTATTTTGTTCTGAGCTGGAAGAAGTCAAAAAGACAAGAAATTGCTAGAGAAGGAACAGAAAATTTCCTGAGTTTATCTAACAATGGAGAGACAGTTTCCAGTGAAAGTTATACCACACAATATATTTTAAATGCATACATTCAATAGCATATCAAGTTTACAGTCAATTGTCAATTCATAGGTCACTGGTCACAAATTATAATCTAAAATTACTTTCTTATGAGTAAGTTCCAAAGCTGTGCATTGTTTTTATACATCAGGATCTTTACTGTTCTTTGGGAAAGATTCTTTATCAATGCAAGCCTGATAAATTTGGGAAGATGTTAACTCTTATTGCTAACATTTGTTTGTTTAGGTTACTCTAACATGTTGTACAGTGTATTTATAATAAGCATCAGACCAGGAATAATAGGAACTTGCCTTCTGAAATGTCACAAATGTGCCATTCCCTTTAATTTTTCAGGTATATGGGAAGTGGTGATAGAAAGAGGGGGGAGTGCCATTCAAAATATGCAATTTGGGGTTTAGGAAGAGTTTTTTAAAAGACCAATTTCCATATATCAACACTTCTCAGTGAGTTCCATGAAACATTTTGATATGATTTACCAAAAACAGTTTTTGCATCAGGAACATTACAGTAGCTAATCTGCATCTGTAAAGAGTGGGAAATGGAATCACATTAGATATAAATGTAATGCAAAAAAAAGAAAAAAAAAGTTAATGCAACATTATGGTAGGAAATTTAAATGTACAATAGTGAGGATATTCAAAGTTATGGTTCCCACAGCAACAGCAATTCAGCTTTATTTACGTTGCAGCTTTATATATGTTTTATTCCTTAAAGAAAATGGATTTATTTTTTTCTCAGCTACGTAGGATAACATTTACACATCAGGAAACATTTGTCTCTGAGATGAAACCGTGAACACCAAAGATATACATTCAGTAAAACTGGGTATTTCTGACTGTGACCGGGGGAACTACCTTTGTTTTTGTAAGGTGAGAGAAATTTGAGAGAAAGGTATTTAAAATAGTGTGGGGTAATTTAGTGCAGTTAACTCTTTAACTGATGACTTATCATGAGATTTTCTGGAAGCACTTGAATATTTCAGCTAGAACTACTTGAATTCTAAACATTAAGCTTCTGCTTAAATATTAAATACTCTTAGTTATTTTGCATTTAACTTGACTGCAGACTTTTAAATGTGTTTTCTATTGATCCTTTATGCTGGTGGGATCATCCATGATATAACCTTTCAGCAAAAATGGTGAATTGTATTACAAATTTCAGAAGAACCTACTAAACTGATTTCATCTCTCTGTTCTAAAGATAACAGATGAGAAATAACCAAAAAGCTAATTATCTGTATTTGGCTGCATGCGTCACCATAATATTGGTTTTATAGTAAAGAAACAGAAATCTCATTTTAATTTCACTTTCTTTGAATAAAATGAACTCATTACAAACCTACTGTATCCTGCCATTAGGCTACTCCCATGTGTGTCATTAGTCCAATGTGCACCCTGGACCTTCAGATTCCCCCACTGCAGATTTCTAACATGCAATTGTTAACTTCTTTTTGGGTACCAGTCCCTGCAAAGATGCTTGAAGCACTCTTGGCTACTAAGTTACATTCAGAAATCCTAACTTCTGTCTGTAGCTATGGCACATGGAAACAGTGCAGCTGTTAGTAACAGGATAACTAAAGTGGTTCTGTTTTGTATATGAAGGTTTGAATTACAAGGCATTTGGACTCAGTTTCTCCCCCATCTCCCAGGGGAATTTTGCCTTTAGTACAAAATCCATCATGCTGGAAATGTAGTGGTATTTCCTAGAGCAAGATTGGTTAGGGCTTTGGTGTGAGTGAGATACTAAATGGTGGTGCTATGTTTGGAAACACAGCAAAGCCAAGCCACAGCTGTCCCACCATCAGCTGTAGTGTGCACCCTTGCATGGACCACAAACATTCCACAAACTATTCCTAATGAGAACTCTGACATAGGGGAGGAAAGGTTAACCCCATAAGGATGACCTCTGTCATAGCATGTGGTCCACTTAACCATCAGCATGGGCATCTCCTGCTCACCTAACATGCCTAGAATACCAGACAAGGTCAGGATCTCTCCATGCTGTTAAACTGTGTGTGCTTCTACAGGTGATTCCTGGTCCTTGGGCCAAGTAAAGCATAGCACTTTGTGCCTACCCAAACTCTCAGATTAACTGAGAGATAAGTAGTTGAAGCACCTAAAAAAAAGGTGGGGGATAAATTAGGGATTTTGTAGTATTGACTAGTCCTAGTCCTCACAGTGCTTTAACTATCATTGGGCTTGTGTGCTGAGAAGCCCAGGGATGGCAAAAAATGTGTTATCACAAAGATAGGCACTTGGTGCAAATGGGATTTTCATAGGTCCTGGGGCCTGTGAATTTTGTTGGCTAGCACCTGGTGGCTAGGTGGGGTCTGAAGAAAAATGTTTGGATGCCATCCATCATATACTAGCTGTGTGATGTCTGGTCCAATGCTTTAGCATGCTGTGCTAAAGTAAGGCTTGGCCTTTCTGTGATCTACCTAAAATTTTGTTTTTTTATCATCAGAGTTGTGCCTGTGAATCTTTGTGTGTATTCTGACGAATAATATATGAACTGTTAAGTGCCCTGTACACACAATTCAACTGAAATTTCTCGATTGTTTGTTTATATTCTCAGCCCTAAAAGGCTTTTTTCCTTGATAGTAAGACTTCCTTTTTTATAGACCAAAGTAAAAACAGATTCATATTTCATTACTCATCATCATACTCCTTAGCAATTTTTCCTACAGAAAACAGTCATTTCACATAGGGATTAAAAAAGATTTTCACTTGAGTTTCAGTCCTGCAGAATGCAAAATGGAACATTTGGAGGGAGCAATGCAGAGGCTTCTCTACTGGTAAATCAACTCTAAAAACAGCAGGCAAGACTTCTAAGAACCCTGCAACACATTAATTTTGCAGAAAACAGAATGACATTATGAGTGAAAATCTATGCTTATCTGAGTGTGATAAATTAGCATCATACCCAATTACATAGTTCTGATTGTTTCCACAGAATGTTTACAAATAATTAAATATCACACATATGATGTCAGAATACTATAGGAATATTAGTTGAAAAATCTACTGGGGTGTAATAAAAATGAACATGTATGATTCTGTTACTTGGTAAGACATTCTAAAGACAGTGAAAGATCAAGAAAAATACAATCTTTGAGAAAGACATGACTTCTAAATTACTTTGTCTAGATATTCCTAAACCAGTAATCTTCAGGGCAGATTTAAATCCTTTAAAAATCTGAAGTTGTAAAGATAATCCCTTGAGACAGAGGTAATGAAACTACTAATTTTAGTTCTACAGAATTTACAGAAAACCGCTGCAAATATTATGAGCTATTATGGACTGTTTTAAAACATCATAATGAATATGGCAATATAAAAACATTTATTATAGCTCTATGAAACAACACATTTCAGAGAAGCAAACATACATATTTTTCTCTGTTTTCTAATAATTTAACTTACTACCTGTAAGAGAGAGCTGTGTATTTCTTCCAGAAAAATATCACCTCTGGATTTGGCAAATGAGTTGTGACAGAAAATCACAGTTAATCAGTTTTAAAAATTAATATTTTTAAAAAGTCAGGTATATTTGGGGTTGCTGGAGCTTCCAGACATTTCCACATGGATGACATTTCCTTATCTTTGAAGATACCAGTCAGAAAACCCTGGATAAAAATACAAGATTAACAATATTTGGTTACAAATAATGCTATGGTAGATTTCTGCTTTCCATGATGCCTTGTGAAGAGGAGCTCCTTATAGAGAATTTGGTGTTGCTGAATCATCTGGCAGGAGTCACCCTGTGGACTTGATAAGGAGAGGGAGTTAGTCACCACATCCTCTGGAATGTTAATGCAGAGAATTTGGTTCAGGTTTTTCCTGGTTCAAGGCAGTTTGGAGCAGCAAGGAGTGCAGAGGGAGCCCACAGAGATCAAAGCTGAGACTTGCTGGATCCAAGAGGGGATCCTGGGAGCTGTCACAAGCTGGCATTTATGGCAGTGGCACTACCACTATTGCAAGGATTGGGGAACAAAGGCCAAATGGAGGCTTTTGCTTGTTTTCCACAAAAGCTAGAGCAAACAGAATGCCTGCTGGAGATGATAGGGAGAGTCACTCCTGTTTTTGAAAAGGATAGGAAGGAAAACCCAGGGAACTACAGACTGTGAGACTCACCTCTATGCCTGCCACAGCTGACAAGGGCAGACTGACCAATGTCATCTATCTAGATTTTTGCAAAGCCTTCAACATGTTCTCACATGACATCCTTGTCTCCAAATTGATTTGAATTTGGGGGGTGGACTTTGGTGAATAGGGAGCTGACTGGCAGGCAGAGAGTTTTGTTCAACAGCCTATGTCCAGATGGAGGCCAGTGATGAGCACTGAGACTGTGTCTTGGGACTTTTTGATAGCTTCTTCAATAAAAAAGACAGTGGGATCGAGTGCACCCTCAGCGGATTTGCAGATGACATGAAGCTGAACAGTGCAGCTGACACAACAGAAGGATTCAATACCTTCCAGAAGGACCTGGACTAACTTGATAAATTTGCCCACAAGATCCTTCTGAAGTTCAACAAGCCAAAGTGCAAGGTGCTGTGCCCAGGTTGGGACAATTCCAGACATGAGCTCAGACTGGGAGATGAACTCATTGTGGATGCTCCATTCCTGGAAGTGTTCAAGGCCAGGCTGGATGGGCAGTCTGGTTTGGTGGGTGGTGTCCCTGCCATGGTGGACAGGTTGGAGCTAGATGATCTTTAAGGTGCCTTCCAAACCATGCCATAGCAAGCAGAATGAGGACAGAGAGCAGCATGAGCTTGAAAAAACAACAGACAAACCAAATACACACCATAAAGCAAAAGAAATATCATAAACCTGTAAAAGCATTGGTTTTACATGATCAGCTACAGCTCAAACTCAGAAACTTCAGAGGCAAATTTTGGTATACAAGATTGGCTGAGAGGACCATAAGTCTCCATCCTAGAGTTCACATTTCTAGAGGCTGGAAGAAATGAGTCACACAACTCTCAGCTGTGTCACTCCCAGGTGTTCTTTCCCTTGGCCTTCATGCAATCATTAATTCTGGACATCTGTTGTCCCAGGGGTTCCTCAGGAAAACTTCACCGCAGGTAAGATCTGTTTGCTTTGTGAGTGTCTTCTGTATTTCAAAACTTAAAGACTTAATCATAGTCAATCGCCACATCAACTGGCACCAAGCACAGCTCTCCCCCAAGGGTCTCTCTTGAGTCAGAAAAAACCTCAGGTAGATCATGATCGTTTTAAGTCTGATCAAGTCTGGAGTGCCAGCAGCATTCTCAGTATTGTGATAGCAACACTTAGCACTACAGTGTGTTGGTAGTGTCTAATCACCAGAAACAGAGAGATGAGGTGTATAAATTGGCATATATTTGCTATTGGTTAATAAAATGTACAGAAGTTCCATGGTTAGGCTGACTGTGGTGAATTTAAGTACACTGTAAGACTCAGCACACAATCAGCATCTGAAGAAAGGGTGGTCAATTTTAGAAACCTTGATGAATGTCAAAATGAAACTTTTTGTGTACTACTTTCAGTATTCCCAGTTTGCCCTGGGGTACTCATCTCTGTTGCTGGACAGAGGTGCCTCCTTGCCTGTCTTTAAACTCTTTCAACATATTTTTGCCAAAATATGAAGATGATAAAAGTGGCCACTGGTATTTCCCTCATTTGTATGAACAGTTTGAATGCCAAACAAAAAATGTTAACTATTAGATGAACCAGGAATTCAGTAGTTTTGGACTACACAATCATTATTAGCAGGCAAATTACGTATTTGAATTTATCTTTGGAGGTCAGGATAGACAACACAGATACTTTTGGTAGATGGAAGAAGATCCATCTTTCTGGTCTTACAAGATTTATTATTAAACATATTTATCTCTAGGTGACTTTTATACTATATTGTAGTTTCATATTTTCCAGATGGTAACTATACAATTCAGATTCATTCATTGTAATTCCTACAGATATTTTCTTTTATCTTTCTGTACTGGTTATAAGCTCCTGCCAGTGGCATTTTGGGAATGAATTTTCTCAGTTATGCTAAAGACCTTATAGATATTTTTGTTTATATTTTCTACATTCTTAACCTCCGTAGGGTCTGGCTCCATGCCTTGGTCTTAGTTAAACGTACCTGTCACACTGACTTAAGATTTGTTGCTCTCAAATTAGCCATTCCTGATTTTTTTTGGATGGAAATGGTTAATGTATTGCAAGGACAGGAATAGTTTCCCCATTAAGTTCTCCTTGTCCAAAGCACTGGTGAAAATCTAAAGCCAAGAAAACTTTTCTCCTTTCCAGTTATTGTTTAGAATCTGCTGTTGACAGTCCTTTCAAGATTTGAAAAAAACACTCAGTTTTCTTGGTTTCATTCCACTCACCATACAATTAACCTACTTGGACAGGGTCTTTTTTTTGTTTTTGATTAATAACTTCTTATTTTATCACTGTGATGCATAATTGTATTTAGTTTCACAGTCTTGGTGAGATTTCCTTTGAAAATATTCTGAATTCTTGAAGTCTTTCCAGAGGCAGGAAGAACTTTTTTTTACAGATGCATTACATTATAGATATTCTCCCTGTGCCCTTTATTTTGGTATAAACTTCTGTAGGCCTGCCAGACTCCTTCAGTTCTGAGGCAGCATTTCAGTTTTTGTTATCATTTTCTCTTGTTCTTCGAAAAGGAGTTGGAAGGGGCTTTTTTTTTGTACAGTAATTGTAAGCATGCTCTCCCAAACCCATTTTTAAACTGATCTGTTAACAAATTATGTGAGATCTGTGCATAAATCTAATGCATCCCGTGCTTGTTACAGCCTACCCAGGTTTGGCTTATTACAATATTAGGAACTTCAGACTGAGCTGCATTTCAGATGCAATCAGTTATATCCTTGGCTAGGACAGTGGCTCATAACAAATTAATTCTAAATTTACACAGTTATTTAAAAGAGTAGATGTCTTCCTAGCATTAATAATTCTGCTCAACATTTTAGATAAAACCATATTTTTAAACATAGTATGGATAGGAATATTTAATTGAAAACCATAGTAACAATGTTATATTTTTCCTTTTCAACAATTGTTTAGCACTTGCTGTTGACAATCCTTTCAAGATTTGAAAATATACACACTTTTTTTTTGTTTCATTCTACTGACCATACAATTAACCTTCTTGGATAGTGTCTGGTGTTGATTAATAACTTCTTATTTTATCACATGGAGGAATAATATTATCTGCATAATTTTAGTATAGACCCAATATAATTAACTATCATTTATAATAATAGTGATCTTTCTTATATGTTAACATTTAAAAGAGTATTTAGAATTTCAAGACTTTACAGCTCTTAAAAATTCATATTAAACCTGCTGACACACAATGAAAAAGTCAGAAACTGATGATAATAGACCAAACTCCTACTTTAAGAGGCAGTAGAAAAACTTTCTTTTATCTTTCATGTTTCAAATATTTATTTCAAAATGGGTTTAAGAACCTTTTACATTGTCACTAGCCTAAATTAAGAAAGAATTCCTTGGATAATTGATTTATTTCACAACAGCTGTAGAAATAGATTCACATATTATTACCAAAAACTGGTAAAATAATTTTTTTAATAATGATGTAGCATTAAGAAGGAGGCATTATTTATTTGGGCAAATGCACAGGAGATATCCACTGAAACTGTGCATGCTGAGTATATAAAACCTACTGTTTATATATCATATTTTACATAAGAAGTGCCTAAATAAATTTCAGTTATGAAAAATTGTGGGTTTTTTCCATACAATGACTGCTGCAGAAGGAAGTTCAGTATCTCTTGGCTATTACCATGTAAAATTTGCATCTTTGAGAACTAGGTTTGAAGTAATTCTGCGGGAGGCTGTTATCAGAAATGGACCCACAATAATGGCAGCCAACATGTGGTAAGACCCTTTTTGCTTGCTTTCTGAGAAAAAGAATCAACACTAGTGGTCAAACATACTTCTGCCAGCTCTGTGTACAGATATAGAATATCCTCTGAAAATGTAACGTTGGTGATAACCTTGAAAACAGTTGTTCAGGCCACTTTGAACTAAACGCTTGTAAAAAAGTGTTTTGTCATCAAAAGGCATTGTAAAATTTCTTGTTTCAGAAAAAATTATCTGTGTTCTTTTGAGAAGAGCTAATTCATTATTAACAAATTTAAAATATTATTTTCACTTGCAGAGTCAAATCTGGTACTGGGTAGATGAGGTTGATAATACTTCCAGGAGCTAGGTCACGGAGCCTAAGTGATGGAAACCAGTAGAGGAATTAGTCAGGAGACAGGCACATAGTCAAAAGAAATGGTGATGCAAGGGACTAACTCCTTCTACCCAAATTGTAAACCTTATCTCAATCATTTGTGCATGGAGATCTCATGCTAGTGCATTGTTGAGGTGAAATTTGAATATCTGTCTAATACTCAGGTCAATCTCTATTCTAAATATATCATGTATGAAGCACCATGACAGGCACCTCTCATACACTATTAGGTGTGTCAAGTGTATGTATATTACACTAGATTGCAATGCATACCCTATATTACTAATAAAGAAAATAATTAGTAGCATGTATATGGGTATTAGTGTGGGACTGACTAAATAAATATGCAGGCTGGGTGCACATCTGGAATTTAAAAAACAAAAGGACTGATGATGCAGAGGAAGTGCAAAACCTGTGAGTTCTGGAAAAGTCAGGAAAAGATCATAATCTCAAAACCCCAAAGTACAGAATCCTGGAAATAATTTTCTCAAAGTTGAGTGAGACATATAGACCAGAAATTGCTTCCAGGCCAGAGGAAGATTAAAGCTGGCTGAAGATATTTCAGTTAAAAGCAAGAGATGTTGGAAGGGTAAAGTTGAGGGGGAGAATCTTAGGATAAACAATAAGGTAACAGCACAAGAGATTTTTAGGGGTAACATTTTAAGAAAGCTGATAAGGGAAATTAGGAGATAAGCCTGACAAAGTCTATTGCAAGGAGGCTTGTGGATTTTGAGAATTTGATGGTGGTAGATAAAAATGTAGAAAGTTGACAATAAGCCACAAGGACTTCTCCCTTGTACCAAGTCATGCTCTACTACTCCAGGCTCATACACAAACAACCATGAAAGAAGTAAATCAGTGTTAACGAGGGAGTGTCACTCTTTGTACCGTGCCTAGAAAGAACAAAATGTTTGACCAAAGTAGGTCATGTAGATTTGTCATCAGTTAGATGACAGTTAGAACTGAGGAGCTGCCACCTCAAACCTTACTAGACAGGTCAAAAATTGAAAGTTTAAACCACAGGAATGGAGATTCACACAGAGGAGATATCCATGATTTCTATTGATACACAATTTTCCAACAGACTGCCTTGTCCCAGTCAAACCATTTTTTTATAATGAACTTCCTTGGAATTTCAAATGCGTCTTTTCTGAATAACAGTAGCAGCTCCAGATCTCTGCTGAGCCTGCTAATGAAGGTGGCCCTACTGCTCCTGCCTGCCTTGCCAACCCTGCAGCTGGCTCTTCCAAAGCAGCAAAGGAGCTGCTTGGAGACCAAAGTGGGACCTCTCATTGTTAGAATGCTTTGCCATTCTCCAAACGTTCCCTATATTTATTGTATTTAACTTACTGTGGCTGTGATTACTGAGCACATGGAGAAATGAAGCAAGATGAATATTTTCTTCATAGTGGTAGGAATATTATGAAGTAATTTTCTCTTTTGTGTCAGGGGAGTGCGAGTTTTACTCAAGGAGTTTTTTCCACCAAGGAAGTGACAGCCACAAAATCTAAATGAGCTTTTCTCCAACCTTTCTTTCTTCAGATCTTTGAAATAACTGTTTCTTTCAGCTTTGAGTAACATCGCTGTTCTAAGAGGATGAAGAAGGAATCTGTTCCAACTTCTCACCAGTTTCCACTTTCTGCTTCCCCTGCCCAGCCACCATGAGACTTTTTCTCTAAAGATCCCAAAGACTATTCTGAAAATATGGTTTCATCTTGAAACAAAAATATGGGTCTGTATAAGGAAAAAGCAGTAAGTGAAGATTGGTGGATAAAGTTCCTTTTTAGTGCCTAGTATCCGATATATTTTTGTGCCCTTTGTTTCCTCCCCCGAATCATTTTTGGATATGAGCTTCTAGCTCAATATTTATGGTTAGATACGGCTGCCTTAATAGATGATAACAATACCCTGTGTGCAACTATCCAGAGAACTGTATGAGATTTTCTTCCCACTGCTTCTGAAGATAGTTGAAATTCCCATAAAAACACTCTTTGACATTCAGTGCTGAAGAAATTTGTAATGTCCCATGTCAAGACAGAATACAGCAGATGAGCAGCTTACTTAAATCATAAGCAAGCTGGCATGCAGTAGAGTGAGTATATGCACTAGAACTGCTTAATTACAAATTTTGATAACTTACATGAGAGGACAAAATAGTTTTTGCATACAAAATTTTTGGTATTGATACATCTAACTAATTGAGTCTGTACTTTAGCACCATTGCCCGTGTGGTGAAAAGGCATTTACAGAGAATCATAGGAGAGTTTGGGTTGGAAGAGACCTTCAAAGGCCTTCTACTCTAACCCCCATGCAATGCATAGGGACATATTTAACTTGATCAGTTTTTCTCAGAGCTGTATTCAACCTGGTTTTTATGTGTCCAGGGACGGGGCATCCACCACCTTACTGAGAAAGAAGTTCCAGTGTTTTCCCACTACGTTGAAAAAAAATTTAGGGCATGCCTAACCTAAATCTATCCCACTTTTGTTTAAAAACGTGACCTGATCCCTTTTCCTGTCACTGGTAAAATGTTTGTCCTCATCTTTTTTGCAAGCCCATTTTAGGTACTGGTAGGTTGCTATAAGGTCTCTCTGGAAATTTCTCTTCTCCGGCTGAATAACCCCAGCTTTCTCAGCCTGTCTTCATAGGAGAGATGTTCCAACCCTCTGATTGTATTTGTGGCCCTTCTCTTGGCCTGCTCCAAAAGATTCACATCTGTCCTGTGCTGAGGGCCCAGAGTTGGATGCAGCAGTGCAGGTGGGGTCTCAGCAGAGCAGAGCAGAGGGGCAGGACCTCCTCCCACACCCTACTGGCTGCGCTGCTTTGGATGCAGCCCAGGACACAGCTGGCCTCCTGTGCAAGTGCACATTGCCCGCTCATATCCAGCTTCTCCTTCACCAGCACCCCCAAGTCTTTGCTGGCAGAGCTGTTCTCAATCCCTTAATCCCCAGCCTGTATTGATACTTTATTACTGATTTTCTTTTTACAATTTACTTAATAACTCCCAATTTTTGGAGGAGAAATGGGAGATTGGAGGAGATGGTATCAAAAAAGGCCGTTTGTCCTGTGGGAGCTTGTTAATGAATCATAGAAATGTGTGCTCTTATTGGGAAAAAGTGCTTTACCTGTAGTTAATCCTACAGAAATATGGGGTGAGGTCCCAAGACTGCAATACTTATTTTACATAAAACATCAGGTTGCTCCTTAAATAGCAGTCCCAGAAGCGCAAGGCACTTTATTATCCATTAAGTTACTTAGCATCCACTACATTTTTTTTAAAGTTATTTTCCCAAGAGGAATACCTAATACATGGTATTCCAGCAAAGAGGAAAAGGAGCAAAGTATCTACAGCAAACAATATTCTGCTAAATTTAATCCTTAACATTTAGAAAGTGTTATAGTCAGCAGCAGAAGTGCTGACAGATCCATATACCTCTCTAAATCTAAGATCTGTTCTGGACTCTGTGTGGACGATATAGCAGAGCTTCTTTGCTTTTTCTTATGAGAAGGGGAAAAACTTATTTCTATGTTTTCCAAAAATACTTATGTATTTTTCTGTGTTGGTTTGGAGTGGACAACTCTAGAGGTAGGCATGTATATCAGAGGGGCAGTTGGGCAGTGGAGAATAGGAGAAGGCAAACCACAGCCACTGTACTCTTTTAGGCAGTGCAGAATCTCTGTGGATAATCCTTCTAGAAACCTAATAGAAATCAAGGGATCTAGTACTAATTATGTACCACAAAAACAAATGGTATTCCAGTTACTCCTGAAAAAAAAAGATGGGTGGAGAAGTTGTTATTCACATGCCCTCAGATGTCTACCAGAGGTTTCTATTTTCTGTACATGTAATATTTGTCTGAAATGAGTCCTCTGCTCTGGCTTGCTGGGCTCTCTGTGTGGGCCATCTAATAGACACAAAAGTCTGGTTGCTCAAAAGTGGAGAAATTCAGTTTCACAAGATTTCTTCTGAGACAGAGGTGAGCTCAAAGTTCTTCTTTTTCATGATGAGGCAAACAATCTAACATGATGAACAAAATATAAGTGGAAATAAATTCTGGAAAGTAAGAGAAGTAGTTAATGGAGACATAAAGAAGAGAACCTGGGCTTTACAAAATGAATTGAGCAAAGGGTAAAACAAAAGCTTCTTCCAAAAAGAGAAGCTGAAACTTAAAAACTCCTCACTCAGGGTCAGATCATGAACTTGAAGTTAATATCACTAACTGCATCTGGAGAAAAACTTTTTTTTTCATTAGTATTGACTTTAATTAGTACTATTTTAATTTTAATTAAGTTATCACTTCTCTAATTTTGTTGGCTTCCAGTTGTTGAAATCACCACTATGGCCAGATTTGCTTTAGTTAATAAAGTGATAATGTATTACAACAGAGACACAATATCTTTCAAGGCCTGCCCCAAATTATATGAAGTTCAGAGATAAAGTTGCATATGATCAAACTATGGATAAATTTTCTTAAAAAAGTTTTTGGTTTCAGGTTTTGTTGTTGTTATTGATAAAAAAATGATTTCTTCAACAAAATTTCCTAACATGGAAACTGCTACAGAAAAGTATTAGTAAAAGTTCATGGTAGCCAAAGGATGCTGTTCTGATTGATAATCTCCTCCTAATCTTTCCTATACCCCTGTCCTGTCAAACTGTCTGGTACACAAAGGTCTCTGTCTCCCTTTTAATTGTTACAAAGCCTATCAAAAGATGTCTTAAAAATCCCTTTAAAATCCCCAAAAGATGATGGAGAGTTAGCTAGCTAATTATTTCTGTTCTATGGAAGAACAAGACAGAAGTTACAAGAAGCAAGTCTCTGAATTAAGAGATGAACTTTTGGGAGTAGGAATGATCTAAATGTTGATCTGTTTATCCACAACTCAGAGGTTTTTATACACTTTTCAAAGATCATGCCTGTAAAACTGCTGGTAAGATGGGAAAGCAGAGATGTTACTGCACTCTTACTTCTCAGTCAGCAGATTTCAGTCTGCCCTCATATTAAATCTCTTCATTTGAAGCTTTGTGGAATGCAGCATTATCAGATCACTAATCCATTATAAGAATGTTACTTGGTTTGCCCCAATAGGAATGATCATATTAAAAAGCAGCAACAACAACAACAAAAAAGCACTTCAGCAACTATCCTGTACACTCTCAATGAAGTTAAACTTCCATGCCTACCATGACAGGGATGCTTTTGCCCTCCTTGTTCTTTTTAATGCTTAGAATTTGAAATTACTCAATTCAGTCTAGTCCATTCCCTTTCAGGTTCACTTATTTATGATGCTACAAGAGGAATAGCTTTCAGGTTCCAGCCACCCACAGAAGGTGCAGTATAGTGCATCTGGTTGATGTGCTTTGTGTGTGCAGTGACTGCTGATTATAAATTATTCACCAACATACTAACTACAAAGGCAGATAGTTGCCATGTTTGATAAGTTATTTTCAAAGGGGTTTTGTTAGCAAACAAGTCTTAGAAATAAAGCAGGAAAATGCCCAAATTTGGTTTCAGCCTCTCTGCATTTCCCAGGGAGGAGCTGCTTGTCTTTTCAACAAGAATTCAAATGAATTGAAAATTCCTTTAGCACTGACAGCCCAAGTGTAAGAATGATAAACGGCTTTGGCCTTGATGATTTTTATTAAGCACTAAATGTCACATTTAACCTGCATTACTGAAAGCAATTACCCATGTATCAACAGTCAAGCAGTGCAGAGCTAGACGCCTGAAGCAGTAGCATTATGCTCCATCTGGGAATAAGGATTTTCAATTAGAAGGCAAATAGCTGGAGAGGGGATCAAGTCCTCCAGTGGCTCCCAAAGGAGGTCTATGAGAAGCAAAGTCTTCATATCCAAGTAATCGCAGGCAATGTCAACAGAGCATTCCAAACCATCTGCTGCCAGAGTAGCATTTACTTTATCAAATCTCAATATTTACAGAACACTGATCAGCTCGTGGGACCAGGATGGCTCACTGCCAGGGTGTTCTGGGAAATTCATTTTAAGGTGTGTTTCAGTAGGCTAATTAATTTACAAGCACCTGTTTCATCACTGGGAGCTGTTAGCACACCAGATGAGTAGCAGCAGGGGAAGGGGACTTTTTATCCTAGCTAAATTGATTTCAATTGATGTTCATTTACTGGTGGCACAGTTGTAGTTTAATGTGAGCATGGCCTAAAGTCTTTTTGTTTATTAATGTGTAAGCCAGTTTAGATAGTTTATTATTTACAAATATACTTTGACTTTAGGAGACCTGTGAGATTTTTTAAGTTAAATATGGCACACATCTTTCTGCAAGAAATATTTTGTATGTTTGTGTGTATTTGTGTATTAAATGTATACATCCTGTTCCACTTTGCTTATTTGTGGGATTTTTAAAAATTCTATACTATTTAAAAGAATAAAAACCAAACAAACAGCTTTTTCTATTAAAGAGGGACCTAACTCTGTTGGCGTATTATTCAGAAAGTCTCTGTGAAGTAAACATCATGTTGTAAACCTCTTTGGATCTAGCACTGAGAATCATGCCACCTAACCTCAAACTGCTCTGATGTGCTAGACATTGAGGTTCATAAATTCTGTCTCAGATTCTTCCATCAACAAAGGAACTAGAATAACATTACACTATGCCTTCACATCAGAGAGTCAATTTAGAATTAATTAATTCATGTTTTAATGTCATTTTGCAAATGGAAAGTTCAGGATAGCCTAGTTAAGACATGACAAGTGGCACAGAGGAGTGATTTGTAAAGCTAAATTAATCATTTTTGTTTCATACGTCCAGTGTTTGGAATTGCAGTTTTTTTCCTGCCTAGCTGCAGTTTCCACAATCTGTGTACTACCCTAGTAAATAGCCAAGAAGTACATTATGTAGAAGAAGAGTAATTTTCCAAGTTAGTTGGACTCTTGGACAGAGTATTTTCACAGAAAACTACTCAGACCATAGTGAATACACCGAATGAGTTGAAAACTATTTTGCTAAAATTTTAGTGTGATGAGTTTGAGAAAATATATGAGAGTAACTTGAGAAGAACTTGAATCTAAACATTTGGATAAGATTCAAGATCCCTGGAAAGTCCTGGAGCTCTTTAACTACCTCTTTGGCTTTCAGCAGATCTTTGTCATGCAGGTCTCACTTGGTAAAATCACAACAATATTAGTTGCCCCCCCAGGCTTCTTTAGTGTCTTTACCTTTGGTGAATGTGTTTGGCATGTGCTGTTACAGCAGTTTGCAACTTACTGCTCCAGTATCATTTGGTTCCTCTTGACACTGCAGTAATAGAAAGAGGGAATTATGATAATTTTTTGATGGTAATGTCAAGATAACCCAATTCAATTCATATTGGCTTCCTCTTATATTCATATAGTACAATTATTATCCTTTTGAATTACTGGTCTAGATCTTCTTTATACTCTGGATGTATGGTGCCTGTATGAGCTGGAAAAACATAAATGGGGAAAGCATAAATAGCCCAGATGGAATCTCATCTTAAAAAGATTTAGAGTAGAAATAAATGTAATATTTTCATTTTGATAATTATCTAGTCATTAAATATTTATAGAGGGCAAATGAATTGTAAGTCTTTATATCAAAACTATATCTCACATACCTTTGCTTGAGCTCAGTCATGAAGACCCTGATGATGAAATCCTGTGATCTACTGTGTGCTGAAGATAGAACAAGTATATTTGTTTTCTGTTTGCTTTAAACTTCAGGTCCATGATCCCTGGTAAATTTTAGGCTACTTCAATGAACAACAAAAATTATTTTTAAAAAATTCATCTTGTGTTATGTTATATAATATGAAGAAGCTTGAATCACATTCTACTGTGGGAGTTTTGAAGGTCCATGAGTGGGAAAAACATTTGAAACTAATTTTCTAGTGAATTAATGGTGAGGTTTTCCTTTAAAATTAATTCAACAATTTTGTATTTAATCCTTTGGAAAGGAGGAGAAAGAGCCTGATTCTCCTTCTGTCCTAGTTAGAAGGTGCTCCAAGGATTGCCTTGAGGTGGCAGTGACCCTTGAATGTCCATGGCATTTCACAGGACAGACTCAGCCTTGGCCCATGCACATTCCTGTGTCAAGAATCTCACTGAGAATCTTACAGAAAAAGCATAGACTTTTGTTTGCCACTGGCTAATTGCACAGACTACCACAGGCATTTAGAATATTCATCCAAAGGATGAAAATATCACTGTCTACAAAAATGCAACACTACTGTAGTATTCATTTTTTATTTAGCACTACAAAACTGTTATATAGTGATGGAAGTTTTCTTTCAGTGTACAATGTTTTAATTTGTTTTAAATTTACTCCTTCTATGGTCCTGAACATACTCCATGTCTCTGGATTCAGTTTGACAGAAAAGAGCTTATTTGCATTTTTATCCATTAACTAAAGGGATTTTTCTGAGACTTATTTAAGCACGGAGGTCTTATAAGTTAGTTGGTTTTTGTTAGTAGAGCAAGAGAATAGACTGGAAATACTTTCAGAAAGATGAAAACCTTTTTATGAGCATCCACAGCTTTCAACCTTATGATTATCCCATAGCCATGATCTTATATCCAGTGTCCCAAGTAAAGAGCCACGTGTTGGGATTTATTTGTCTTTTTCTGATCTTTGTGAGCAGAGAAGTATTCAAATTATTTTTGTGGGTTTTGTGATATTGTTTGGTGGTTTGGGTTTCATTTGGGGTTTTTTTTTTTGAAACATTTGTCATTGTTCTCATCTCAGGCTGTTTGACTGAGGAGCATCCTTCATATGGAATTGTGAGAAAATTTAATAATGGCATAAGATTCAGAGGGGACTTAAGTTTGCTTAGGATCTGAGATAAGGATAGCTGAACATAATCA
Source organism: Anthoscopus minutus (assembly GCA_013399455.1). Classification (NCBI taxonomy): domain Eukaryota; kingdom Metazoa; phylum Chordata; class Aves; order Passeriformes; family Paridae; genus Anthoscopus; species Anthoscopus minutus. Next base: position 18,785 of record VWYI01026517.1, read on the forward strand.
CAAATTTGTTGCTTATAATGTGTTGACCAAGTGCTTGGATTTGGGCAAAACAGAAAATAGCACATTTCAAGGAGCTACTGTACTCTAATTCAATTTCTTTAAACATTGTCCATATTTTATTGCTGGATTTCAGAGGACATGTTCATCAAAAAAATTCAACATTTCAAGGAAGAGAATGTGACTCTTTAAAAATGAGGATGCTGTAATTTTTCAAGACAGCTGGGATTTGCTTTTACTTCTTAAATCAGAAAAAAACACCTTTGAAGAAGAAATGGCTAATGGGACACATTATCAACATATTAAAAGGCTGGTCTGCAGTCCTAAGTATGTGGCAATGGTCATTGTAAAGTCAATTGCTTATAATTAAAAACAGCATTTTCTTTCCAAATCCTTCCCAAATCAGTGAGAAAGAGTTATTTATTCTGCAATAATATTTTTCTCCATATTATAATCAGTGCAGTGATGGATATTTTGCATTTGAAAGAAATTTCAGCAAAGATGTATTTCAGGAAAATTGAGATAGAGCAAACTGTGACTTTTCGGGAACATTTTGGTGTATCTTAGGTCTTCAGAACAAGATGAAATTATTTTCACTTACAACGAGAGTAGCACCGATCATTTAACATGCACATAAATACCAAGAGAGTAAAATCCTGGACTCTCTGAAGACAATGGCAAAATGTTTTGCAGAAACTAAAATTTTACTTGGTAACTTTTGAGAAAACATGTCAAATTTTCTCCTGCAGTATTTATTTTGAAATATTGTTTTAAATGTACAAAGACTGCAGAGAATAATGTGGTCAGCCAGCCTGGGGTTGCCAGCCAGCAATTCACAATGTCAGAGGGAGAAGGTGGCACTCACAGCACACATTACAAGTAGTGGCAACTACATAGCAGGAAATAGACTGTAAATACTACTTATTCCTCCGAAACCTGATGGTACCATACCACTAGAATCGTCAGCTTTTGCCAGGTATTTTTTGACAAGCATGTTAGCCTGATGATTCCCCTGCACTCTTGTGGTGTTTTATTGCTTTGTTTGCATGCAGTGGGACACATTCTTTACAAACTCAAGACATGTTTAAAAGGTTGCAGGTTTAGCACAGCCAATTAAAAACTGTAGGAATAAAGTTCTGTATTTTTTCAGTTGTGCTGTTTATTGTAGTGGAGGTCTGTTCCTTGCAATGCAGAAAATACATACTCACCCTAAGACCTGGACTTTGTCTGGCCATAGACTTGGTCAAAGAGAAGTCACTAAACAGCTTTAATTACTACATATGGAAGTCTGTCTTCACTCTCCCCTGAGACCTAGAGGTGAAAGAATGTATATTTAACTTTTAGCAGAGCCTGTAATCTGTTCACTCCCCATCGTTTGCTCCTGCGTTCTGCTTCAGCACCCCTTCACAGACAGGCTTCCACAGGGCTCTCTCAAGGGTGAATCAGCTTACTGTAATTTTATTGCTGGTTGTTCTGTTGTATTTAATGGGATTTGTTTTACTTTGCAATACTACTTTAAGCTCTGATCTGTTGTAGGATAAAAATGTTATTATGACAGTGTTAGCTTCTCTGTAAATTACAGTGCCTTGAGGATTGCGTTTTGAGACTACATGTAAACACTTTAGAGAGCTAATAACATAGATACCATATGTAAAGCTTGAAAAATATTTAAATAGGGCACATTTGAAGGAGTAAAACAATCAAAAGGCTTTTTGGGGGATAATGCAGATTACACTGAATTGTTTAGACTCAATGTACAGCTTTTAAAACATAACCCATGTACCATCATCCATTTTCCCTTTTCTTCCTGCTTACCTACAGTTTATTTGAACAATTCTAATATGTTTCCATCAGAATTCCTTTACAGGAATTGACGAGATCTCTGGGATAGTGTCTTTGGAACAATAACCTTTCATTTAATGTAATAATCATTAGTCATTTTTGTTAACAGGCTTACCTAGAAGAAAAACAAAAATTCTACCAAAATGAAAACACACAAGCTAGTTAGCTGTTTAGACAGGAAAGTACCTCTTTCTCTGTTGGCAGTAATATTGCTTCTATGTTTTTGTTGACTCCAAATGGGGGATTTTAATCCCTTTTCAGGGAAAATAGCACCAAGGTTGCAGTTGGTAGAGTTACAGCAAAACTGAAGTCATCAGAGGTTACTACTAATATAATATTTTCAGTGTAAGACTTTCCTAGAAACTGAAAAACAAGCCCAGCCTTTGATCATTTGATGATCTCAGAGGTATTTTGTAACCTTAATGATTATGTGATTCTTTGATCCTAATGCATAGGTAATTGTCCTGAGGAATTAATTCTGAAGTTAATGGTGTTACTTGTTTGAGTAAATGACTCTTCCTTCAGGTGCCAGCACCGGCAGGTCCTGGTACTGCAGCTCTGAGGAAAGGCACCTGGAGATCACGGACAAATTGCTTGCACATTGTTTTGGTGACTCTATCTGAGCACTATCACTTAAATCAACCTCCTCACATCTACCTCTATATTTTCTTTGTTCCCAAGTCTATTTCTTGCTGTCAAGGAATATGAAGACTTGGAACTAGAGCCTGAATCATCAGAAAATGGCACACACTGTGTTTCTGTCCTTCTCCAGCATGAGGCTGAATGGCTCTGTGGTTTCCTATATAGAAAATGTCTTTTGTGAGATTGCCTCTTTGTTTAAACAAAGAGAGAGAGAGGGAGAGAATGAAATATACTATGGAATACTCAAGCAGATGCTTGGCATTATATTAACACATGTATTATGGCGTATCATGTAATGGTACACTGTGGGGAATAGTAATGAATAGTTTGGAGCACAATAATGTGCATTGTTGATGTTTGTTAAAATAAAGATATTCAATTTATAATAAAAGGGATTAAAAGCTTAATTCATGACTATGTTAATATTTGTCTGTAAGTACACAGATAAATGGTAACGTACCTTATCACATTAAACACCTGCACGTACAAGTTCCCCTGCTGAGATCTCCATGGGATTGTATGTTTTACAGAGCTTAAACTTTCATTTCCCAAAATAATGATATCATTCATTTACAGATATAGATAGGCTCTTCTTACTCAAACTCTATCCTGAAATGAGAATTGTTACTTCAACTACAAAAATGTGGGATTAATTACCACAGTGATTGCCTGCTGCATCATCTGATGGTATTTGTATATAGAATTTATATATTTTGCAACAATCTGATTGCCTGACAGAAGTGAATTAAGACTTTCTAAAATATACTGCTGTTAAAGGTAAATGATACCTCCAAAACAGATGTGATGAGCCAGGTGGTGGTGGCAAACAGATCTCATCTCAACAGAGATCTCCTAACGTCTTCCCTGTATTTCCCACATGCCATCCTCCGTGAACAACAGAAAATAATGTGTGTTTGTGAAGAAAATGCATAATTAAGGATGGTGATTGATGTCTGAACTATTTCATTGTTTAGCTCTGCAATGCAAGTGTTTACAGGCATGCTCAATGCCTGTGCAGTCAGTGTATATACTCAGAAGAACAAAATGTTAGCAGAAGTACCCACCATATTCCTCTGCATGAGAAAAATAATCGAGAATAAAATGGTGACAATTCAAACCCTATTTGCTTTCCAACTTTGCTAAAAGTAGGAACAGGAAAGGAAAACTGCTGAAACTGCTGTGAGAGCCAAACTAAAAGGGAGATGGAACTAGTCCAGGCAAAGTCACCAAATTGGGCACTTGAAAGGACTTGGCTGCATAAAGACAATTCAAGGAAATCCTGTAGATGTCAAACATGAACATCTTTCTAGAGAGGAAAAAATAATTTTGGAAATTGAAAGAGGTATCCAGAGATCAAACAAGGCTTGATATTTCCATCTAAATGCCATGCTAAATCATGAGAAGGAACTCATTTCAAAATATTTCCTGAATTTTTTAAAGGTTTCATCTTATTCTTTAGATGAAACCAATACATTGAGTACTAAATACAATCATAGAAGCTTATGAAGTAAGCATTTTTATTTAAAGGTTTCACATGAAAGACATTTTCCAGGCTGTATGATATGGTCAGAGTATCCTGGCTAGCACACATACAGCAAAACTGTGTAAAACTCTTGATGTTGCTGTCTTGTCCTCTCCAAGCAGGTCTCACAGACAGCACATGGATTCTAATCCTCACTTCAGTGTCACGTGTCAGTTTTACAGAACCACGTCCTCCATCCCACTCTTCATCCCCTCCAGACACTTGAGTTTCAACTTGTCCTACTAAGCACACTGTTTAACACATTTTCCATTGACTAACAGTTAAATAACAAAGCACAGTTTATTAATTGACTTTGCCTTTTACTATATCCTTTGCTTTTGATTCTGCAAGTATATTCTCAAAGAAAAGGAAGAATCTGTGTTTTAAATCTTTTTTTTAGCATGAATTTAAGTGTTGGATGCACAATGTAGAGATTGTAACTCTCTTGACTATTTAGCAGCAGCTCTCTGAGCTGCAGCTGTTTAGCTGTTTAGCATATGACCAAAGTCAGAATTTTAGTTCATGTTGTGAAAATTAAGCCTCTCCAAGTGTGCTTTGTGCATGTGTGTCCATGGCTTGTGTGAAGGAATGACAATGTCATGAAATAGAAGAACTGGGGAGTTTATCATTGAGTGCCACCCTGTACCTCCTGAAGTAGCTGTTTATTTGAGGAATACTTTGGATATGGTTGCAAATACATGTGTTAGAAGGTATTTTACATAACCAAGGGAGTGTGAGACAGTCACCTTGGGCTAGAAGATGACAGCTGGACCTGGTAGAAGGCCGTGACTCCTTGAGACAACAACTTGAGGCTGGGAAAAATAAATTTGAGGGTTTAGAGTTGTACAGTCACCTCTATTCCAGCAACTGACTGTTACTCCTGGTATCCACTCATTAAAAAGAGAAAATAAAGAATAATTTAATTTAATTTAACCTGCATTCCTCTGAGAAGTGCAATACCAAAGGGAATTTTTCTACAGTTTTTTGCCTCCTGCCTTGCTCCTGGAGGCCATGGTGGTGGCTCTCCACATCCTCCCTCGCTCCTGGCTCAGTGGTACATTAGTAAGGACATTACCACTGCTGACATCCAGGTCTGGGAACTTGTGGGGATTTTCTATGTGTGAGACTTGAAAGCTCATTGACATTTTCCAGAGGATTAGAAGGAGCTGGAGAGGACAAGGAGGCACAGCAGCAGTGCTTCCTACAAGTAGGAAAGGCAAAATCTGCTGGCTAACCTAGTCCTGCTCAACTTTATTTTAGCTGTCGCATGAAACTCAAAATTTTTATACACTGTAAAAAGAAATCTTCTCATCAAGTCTCCATTTTGTATCTTAGATACATTTTCAGCAAAACATTTGAGCAAAACAACCTTTGTTTTTTACATTCCTACTCCAGTTCATGCTCTTCTGAGCATTCTTTCTTCTGGCTATGCCTAGTAACTAGAACCTGCTCCCATTCTCAGCGAGGTGATGCATTTGAGATCCCAGGAAAGCCAGGAACTTGCTAACAATAAGAAGCAAGAAACTGATAAATCTAAGTTGATCTCTGAGTCTTGCTATTGCTGTTTTTTCATAGACTTGAATCTATTTGTAGAGCCAGACTTTAATTTAAAGCGTCCATCACCTGAGAACTAATATACTACAAAAAGACTGATACCTATTATTTCATCAGCATCGCTTTAGATCAAGTGACATGACCCTCACATTTCCCTGCACAGGGCAGCTGACAAGGGCCTATGTGAGCTGGGAATCTGGGATAAGCTGTGCTCTGAGCACCATTAAGAGAGCTCCCCATCTCAGAGAGAGTGGGCTGAGAGGCAGGACAGCACAAACTGGCAGGGTGCTGAGACACCGGATCACACTTATGAAGATTAGGAGAATTTGAGTTTTCCCTGGCCTCTGCAGGGGCTTGGCTGCACCACCTCCAAGGGGTTCTTACCACCAGCAAAGCTGTAAAGAAATGCGTCGTGTCACACAGTTTTTTGGGATGATAAAACAACAAAACTCAGAGACAGCACTGTGATGAGAAAAGATTTTCCCTAAACTAGAACCCAGAAAGTTTTGAATGCTATGAAGAGCCTCTTTGATCTGCTTGTTCCTGCATGCATGCTCCAAGCATCCAGATACACAAATAATATGATCTTTTAAAACTCCAACTAAACACTACAGAAAACACTTGGTTTAAAAACCATCAGTATTTATCCCTGTTTCTTATGTATTTGAGAGATAAGATTAATAAAATACCTTTGTTACATATTAAACAATCCCACTAATCTACAGAAATGTTAAATAACATTTGATTTTCTCAATAGTTTTCTTTTCACACAGCTTTATTTTTTTATCAGAAATAAAGCTGCATGTATTTATTTAAATTTTCAAGTATTTTAAATTGCTCTTTGTCTTTCAAAATACATATTTCCAAATTTTAATTTAAAATCTTTAATTGGAGTTTCTTTTGGTTTTTCTGATAAATTGGAGGAATGATGCTGGAGACTTTCAAATCATATTCTATGAAAAATATATATTTCTGAATGTTAAAAAACTGTTAAAACCCTCTTTATTTATTCTAGTATTTTAGATCTTTCTCTGAATGTGTATTTTTCAAGATACCTACTGTTGTTTGGATGAAGATCAGTTTCTTTCCCCCTGCCCCTCCCTTATTTCTGCAGAATGACTTTCTTTTTAAACACTGGGACTTTTGTTATGTTAATCAGTCAGGGAACATTTCCAATTCAATTTTACCTGAGCGCTGGTCAGCTAGAGTTTCCTTTGTTTGATGTCCCTTGAGTCTTCCCTTGTCTTTTAAACTGTAATTTAGTTGGAGCTGCTGTCAATTTACTCTGTCCATTACATTTGCAGTGATATTCCAGACATTGTCTTCTATTCAGTCCTAGAGAAGTTTCTTGACCTAAACAAAGTGTGCAGAGTAAAATCCTATAGAAATTGGAAGTACAAGCACAGAACTCCTGTTTGCCTATGTGCAATACATGCATACAAATAAAATTGTAGCTACCTACCAAGATTATTGCTATTTTGTTTTTAATCTAACAGATCCTTATACTCAAGACAGCTACCAAATGGTAATTAATTAGGATTTGCTATGAAGTGGATGTGTCCTATACAGCTATGTGGCCAGCTTTTTCTCTGCTCTGCCACACCTTTTAGTAAGGGGATTTTAAACCCTGTTACTTTATAACTCCACAGAACAGATCTTAACATTAAGAGGTGAAGGTTTTTTATAATAATTACCAGCTGTCATGGAGTTCAAAATATAGAGCAATTTTCTTGCCCTTAGTCCACATCAGCAAGGTGTGCCAGGTGGGAAATCGTTGCTTTGAGCAGTGGTTTTCAGGGGGATAAGAGGAGAAAAAGCCCAAGATAAAGGGTGTTAGACCCAATTGAACTACTACACTGAGCTACCTTGACTGAGGGTGATACCAATATCTGTGGCAGCAGAAAGGGAAAGTATTGCCTGCATGAGCTTCCATGTGAGCCTCTGAAAGCTGTCATGTAAGACTGGAGAGATCAAAGGTAAACACTGAGTGCTATATCCTTTCCTGCAGTTAAATGACAAGGGAATAAATCTTCCAGCCCATGGAAGAAGAGAGAATAGGGACTTCATGAAGCTCAAGAGAGAAGGAAACAGGTGGAAGTATGTCATACATGTCTCTCTGTGGTTCTACAGGCTTTACAAAGAACCTGAATTGTCTTTTCCACAAAGCTGCTCAGCCTGGCCAGGGTAGCTCACAGGAAACCTTGCTTTGCTGGCATTGGGCTCCCATGCCTTGAGTGGGCAGTAGGTGCTGTGTTGGCAGCTGGATACTCTGGGGAAAGTTCCTGAGAGCCCTGAGGTCTGGAATGCCTACTGAGCCAGGGGCCAAATGCTATTCCTCCTCTGGGAAGTTCTGCGGTGGCATCATTGAGGTGTTTCTGTCAATCTGTGTCGTAGTAGATATGGACAATGACACCTGTTGTATTCTTAAGTTTCATCCAAGGCTTTTTTATTGTGCTCTTACGCAGTGTTTTTATACCCTTCTGACCCCACAGTGCACCCCATCCAATTGGCCATCACCACACCACCCCTTAAGTCCATTGGTGGAAGCACTGTTTTGAGAAAGCATGCCAAAAAATCCAAAATACAGATAAATCCTGTTTTTCCATGATGTTTTTTGCAGCACAGATGTTCTTTGCTTTCTTCTACCTTATCTTTTTTCTATTCTTCATGTGGACACACAGGAATCCTGCTGGCTTCTTCTTTCTGTGGACTCTTTTGCCTGACCCACAGCCTGCTGTGGGCCCACTCCACAATTCTGAATCCAGTCCCTTTGAGGGGACTATCAATCCATCCCCAAAAGGCTACAGGTCCACATTCACCAGGAACAGGAGTTTCTCATTTCAAATAATAGCAGTCTGGCCTGATCTTGCACTGCCTGGTCACTTGTTATACCTCTTGTGTTGAAATTGATTCTAAAGGTATAGTACACTTGGCTTTTGGAGCCAAGGGAGGTTGCATTTATCTGTATTAGTTGAAGAACAGAGATCAGTCCATTTCAGAAATGGCTCAGTGTTCCTGGATATTCTGCTCAGAATCTCTGTTTTTCCCATTTGCTTTTATTTGTACATCTGTAGGCAGCTGATTTCCCCTTGAGGATAGGCTTTGGGGATGTCTTTAGGACAGCCAAATAATTAAGCTATCAATTTATTCCTTTGCCACTGGTGTGAAGCTTAAAAATAGGAAGTGATCAATAGTTAGTGACAGAGAGGATGGAAGAACAGGAGCTGCCTGCCTTCTGCCCACAGGCTTGACAAGGTGACTGTTCTGACAGTGTGCACACACTTGTACTGCCCTAACCTTCATCAGCACTGCTTGCTGCAATTAACATTGGTCTTCCCCAGCACTTGCCTTCCATCACTTACCCAGCACAAGCAATTCTCAGATTGTTCTTCGTGGTAAATTGCACTTGGTACCCAAAATCTGAAAAGAATTTGAAAGGGCTGAGTTACAGATTTCTTCTCCTGACCTGTTGGATTGGTTATGGTTTTTCTTTTAATAATGATGGGAAATGGCCTGTGTGCTTGGTTTAATTGCACCCACTCTCAGGAACAGATACACTTGTATTCTGTACACGCTGCATATTTAAATCATGTGTCTGGATTTGCATTTCATTCTGTGTACAATCAGTGAAACTCACTTTAAAAGCCACTGCAAAATAGAAGAGCAATTTCTGTAGACTGATTCTCTAGGTAGGACAGCTAACAATGCAGAAGTTGAGCAGTGGGTCTCAGGGATACCCTTCAGCCAAGATGAACTAGAAGGTTCCCTGCATCCACAGACTTTCTGCAGGGTATCTGTGAGCTCAGGTAATTAATCCATGCCTAGCTGTGACTGATGACTGACTGTAACTAGGAAGGCCAAATGCCTAACCAGGCCTAGCCTTGGTTGATGGGAATTTTGTGATTGACTTTGGCTAAGCCAAGGTTTAGCAGTAAACTTCAAGGGAAGCTCACATTCCAATGGTGTCTGATGTTCACTGTCCAAGGCCAGCATTGGTTATTGCCTGTGCCTAGCACGTCCTTGAAAATTGCATCTTTGCTGGTTGCTGCATAAACAATAGAGGCAGGTTACTTACAGAGAACAGTTACTTACATGTTGAGAGTGATTCCACACCAAAAAGATGATTTATTTCTATTCCACCATTTATCTGGCTATAAAGTGTAGTAACTATTTTATTCAGCATAGTTTGCAATGTAAATGAATGTTGGATGTATGTGGGGTTTTAACAATACAATTTAAATGTATTTTGTCTGGTATTTTTTCTACTGCTTACAAAAACATCAAGAAAGGTACTCCTTTATCTTTCAAAGCTGACAGTAGTACCAACATTTATGTATTAAAGAAAATATAAGATACCAAATTATAACAGAAAGAATTACTATTAAACCAGTTTATCTTCAATAATACGGGCTTTTTTTGGCAACATGAACTGAGAAGTACTATATCAATTGTGCTTATGTACCAGATTCTAAATAAGGGGAAAGGATGTGTCACACAGGCCTCAAGTGCTGTTAAATGTGTAGTATGCCTGTAAAAAACTTGTCTGAAATATGGTTAATATTTACTGGGTGGCCTATTGTGGCAGGTTCAGTTGAACCCGGGCGGAAACACCAATTATGTGTAGTGGTTTTAAAATTGCCAATTTGAAATTTCCCAGCCAATGCACCAAAGAATGTTGTGGATTTAGAGCTAGCTAAAACTTACTAGCTCACTTATGTTCTGTTGTGAGATATGATTTTAGAGGAAAGGAAAACGCAGGCTTAAACTTAAGACTATAAGGAAAATTTATTAACAAAACAAACTAAAAAGAAAATGAAAAAGTCCAAATGAAACTTCCAGAACACTTCTCTCCCCTACTTACTTATTTTCTTTCCCACCTGACAACATAACACGAAATCTGGGATTTTTAAAATCAGTTTTCACTTTTACAATAATTTTTCTCTAATTCACATAGG
>VWYI01026557.1:0-18595 GCA_013399455.1 Anthoscopus minutus
ATCAGACTTATAGCATAAATGTTTGTCTTTGTCATAGAGGCTGTTAGATTAGTTCAGCTTCCATAATCTATTTAATTATTGTCTTTAATGGGACAGCCATTAAGCGAACTAGTTACTTTCTGTAAACATAATGAGAAGTATCTGCATTTTTTGCACCAGCCTGCCACCTTCTGAACCAAAGTTGTGTACTCATCTCAGTGACATTCCACTCTTCCCAGAAAAGATGCTGTTATGAGATGGAGAATGGGGAATGATTTCACCACTCTATCTATTCCACTACTGAGCTCCATTAGCAGTGGAAGATAACAGCTGGAGAGAAACTGCAGTCTTTGTCCTACTTTTCCCTTTTTTGAGTCATTGCACCACTACTGCACCATTGTCAGTACAACTTGTGAGTTCTGTGTTGAGGAGCACTCAGAAGGTAGGAATCAAGCTGCAGGTTGATTTTTCTAGTGGCAAACAAGATGTGCTAATGATGTGCCGATTCCCTGCTTGTCTCTGTGGCTGGAGGGGGACCTATTCCACTGATATACTCAAAGGTATCATGTGGTTTGGAGACTCTGTTACTTTCTAATGAAATAATAATTCAGAGTGAACAATTACCAAAAGAAAGCTGGGAAAGGTAACCAGTTTCTGAATTAAGGCCAAATCCATAAACTAACTTTGAAACACTATTTTTTTGCTCATAGTTGCTTTTTAAAGAAATATTTTAAACTTTAAGGAAGGGGAGACTAGATCTCAGCAGAACCTGGACCTGACCTAAATCCCACTATATCACTGAATTTACTTATGACTTGTGGCACTTGTTTTTTGGGTTTTTTTTTCCTTCTTTCCGGGTGTTCTTTCTTGTTGTCTCTGTTCCTTTATTTTCCTGCAGAGTTTTTCCTGTTTACTTTGCTCCTAGAATAAGAAGGGATCTGCAAATGTTCAACTCCTGGGAAGGATTTTGACCCAGTGGTTGCTAGGTGATTAGATGTTTTGGTGATGGGAAGTCATATAAACCGATAGCAAGAGCACCATCCAAAATACAGCACAAGCAAGTGTGAAAATATGTGGGTGATGAGCCTCTAATTTTACACTCTTCTTTCCACATGAGGCTGTGAGTTTACAGCTTGCCTGGATACTATCTAGATGCCTGTTGTATGCGGATGAGAGGTGTTGGAAAAAAGGTAAAGGTATCTTCAAAAATAAATCCATAAACTCCCCTTAGATACCAGTTACAGCAGGAAACCAATCATTAGAGTTCCCAGTGAGGGTGGAGAAAATTAGAGAAAACAAACTACTCAAAATGGTGCCCCATGCCCCAAAGTGGCTTCAAACACGCTGGTAGAAAACCACATTCCAGAAATAAACCTTTATTTCTCCCTACTCCCTGCGTGTGATTAGTTCATCCTAATTCACCATTTAGGAAGCAGGAAACCATGAGGCAGAAGGAACACTACAATGCTAGGCTGCTATTTCTTGCTGAGTAGCAACAGGCTGCAGAGTGGACATACAGCTTTTTCTGGATGTGGCAAAAGGTTTCTTTCAGCCCCTAATTTGCAGTGTCAGAGTAACCCATTATCAAGACGATTAAATTTAAAGAGACTGCAGTAAATGCTAGCATACAGAAGACATCAAGCATCATTAAAATGTAATTGGAAGCAAAGCTTAATGAGGTAAAAGGAAAAAAAAAATAATACCCAGAATCCTTTAGGGTTTTTTGCCCCCCCCCCCTTTACTTGCTTTGCCTGAGCCAGCAACTACTGTATTGAAAATTATAACATGCAAGCTGCATTATTATTTGCTGTTCTTGCACCAGCTAAAAAGGCATGATGTTTAGTGTAGCTTTGCAAGGAGTGTATAAAGTTATATTCACTTTATTTTTAGACTAAAGGCAGGAATGCTTTTGCTTTCACAAAGTATAAAGTTTCTGGTAAGAGGAAAGCTAATCTGGTTTTGCTCATCTAGAGCAGACAATAATGGTCAAATGAAAACGTGTGCCTACAGTTTTGCACTGATCTGTAAACAGCAGTGGGTTTTGAAGCAGCATGATTCCATCCTTCCTGAGGACAACAGGGACAGTGAGACAGGAGAGCACAAAAATCAAAAAGGATCAAGAGGGGAGCAGCAGTCATTGTGCCTGGTAAGCCAGAATGAAACTGCGGTGCCTCTGGTAGGGATGTGGATAGTAAATGCAATGTTTGTACAGGAGGTAATAGCTCAATAAGGCAGTGGGCTGGTTTCCCAGGTCCTTAAAGGCTACCTGCTACAAAGCATCTGCAGTTCAGCTGGTGCCATTGTGATATGTGCTGGTAGGGCTCTCTGGAGAGGGAGTTGTTCCATTCGTCTCTGTCTTGCTGCAAGTTTGAGGCCAAGCCTGAACTTTGTAAAGGCTGAGTTGGTGCAAGTCCAGCTTATTTATTTTCTTTTTATTGGTAAATTTCTCTCTTTTTTGTTGGTTTTTTTTTTTCCTCCCCAAGACATCAAGTCAACATATTTTGTACTTTTTTTCTGGGGGAGGAAACAGACTGGCTCAGTTGGCTGCATATCACTATCTGGGCTTGAGTTAGTTGTTGTTCTCCTTGTACACAGCTGCATATTTCCTGGAATCATAGCCATTTCAACTCAAGGCCCACACAGAAGTAGGTTAACAATACAGATATTTTTCATAAACCATCTGATCCAGCTAGGGTGCCAAGACCTGGCCCTTAAACTAGCCAGATTTATTAGTATCAGTCTGATCCATGACGATTTTATCATTTTTTGTTTGATGTTGTCCTTTAAATCAAAACTCTTCAGTCTCTAACGGTGACTCTAGAATGGAGTTTTGTACGTTTGCTAGGAACAGAAAACCTGACCTCTGGAGAAAGCTCCTGAGCTACAAATAGAGCCTCAAGCCTGCAGTGTGTGTTGCAGCTCTGTCCTCCCAAACACCATTTACCATCCTTGGTTTCTTTTACAAAATTTCATACCCAGCCTTGTGAATTAGCTTTTTGAAAAGGCTTCCAAGAGCAACAAAGTGACCTCAGAGCTTGGGAATGATTTCCAAGCAATGTCTGCGCCAGAGGGAGCTCTGAGGTACAAATTCCTGAGCTCATTTGGAGCCAGGAGATACATCCACACTGCAGCAAACCCAGCTGTCCTATCTCCTTTTCCAGAATTGGTATTTCCACCAGACTCCACTGTCCTCATCCAGATAATCAAAAGAACTAGCCCCTGAAAGTTTCTAGCATCCAAGCATTCTCTGAAAACTATGTCCTTCAACTTTTGTCTTTTATTATTGTTCCTATTCTCTGTCATGTCTCTTTTAATTTAAGTCCTTCAGGGAAAAGACACTGTTCCTTATTAGGAGTTCATACGATGTATAAAAGAGCAGGGCTCTATCCTACTCTCTAGGATCAAGCAAACAACCTAAAGAAATAAATTTTGTCAAAACATGTCGACAGAAGCTTGACTGAGTAGCACATCTCACTATGGTAAGGGTGGTGTGCCTGATACAAAAGATTACAGATTAATCACTACTTGTTTTTGTTGAATAAAATCCTTTTGCTTCCTTGCACTGTCACATTTATTTTTAATTGAAGATACAGTGTCAACTTAATTCAATATGGGGAATGATTAGTAGAGTATAACTTGCAACAACCGGACAGGTAGAGCAGTCTTAAGGATCTTAGCTGGGCTGCAATTAAATAGAGGTTGAGTATTTGAATAAGCTTCAGATTAAATTTTCCCTTCATTTTCTGAGTTGTTCTTATTGGCCAACTATTTTACAGTGCCTAAAAATGTAAATCTTCAAGTCTCCAGCTGCTCAAACAAGACCTTTCACTGACATATTGTTGTCTTTAAATTGAAAAAGATGCATAGTTGCAGGAAGCTGGGCATTGAATCTTTCACTTTCCTGCCTTTACTAGAAGAAAACTTGCCTTATCATATAGAAGTAGAGGGGACAAAAAAAACATATATATTGTTAAACGTTTTTGATTTAATACTGAATATAAGGGGGTTTTTGTATCACAAAATTAGAGTAGGATCTCCAAATGTTCTTTCCTTCAGTGAACATGTGTGAAGTGTTGTTGCCCTTTTTAGCCCCAAAAATAAGTCTGTGAGAGACTAAATTTTTTGTTATGTTACCTTTCTTTGACAGTTTCTTCTAAATAATTACAGGGCAGTGGGGTGTGGGGTGTGGGAAAGTTAGAACCATTGTCCATTTCATAGTATGCCAAAGAACAAAAAAAGAAACAGCTTGAATTTTTGCTGAATTTTGGCCACGTCCTTCACCAAGGTTGTGATGCCAGCACTTATAAAGGTTTGAGGTTTGGATTATTTGTATTTGGTCAATGTTAGAAAGTAAAAAGAGGATGAGTTGACATCTTCACTGCCTGCAAAGGGCTCTCTCTTTTCTACAGTTTTAAGAAAATATTGTGTGTCTTCAAGTTGAAGGTGTTTGTGCTGAATATAATTGGAGTCTCTCCTTTTTTATACAAATTAGGTCCAAAGAATCTCTACAAATAATACAGCAAAGTTCTGTGTCTCAGTGTGCTGATTTTACACGTCATGCTTAGCTTTGTAGGGCAATCCTCACTATACTACGCTTCTTGCTAAAAATAGGGAGATTATGTACTAGAAAACTGTAGCTAATTTTCTCGCATCAAAAATGGGTCTTTTGAAATGGGGAAGCTGAGGGATGAGCTGAAGGGCTGTTGCCTTTTCAGGAGCAGCTGACATGTTTTAGGATATTTCAGCTTCTTATTTCATGTCAATTTTCAAAAATTTCATTAGAAAGAAGAATCAAGGGAAAAAGAGAACATAATTTTTGATCAACCTATGTGATAGAGAAATGAATGCTAAACTACATAGGCATAAATTATAATAGGTTTCCTACAACACACAGATACCTCAAACACGAGTGCTGTCAGTTTTGGGCAGAGTCTGAAAAATTATTTGGTTTGATATTATAACATTTACAATTTTATAGGGTGAAACTACAGATCTCAATTTCAATCCCTGTGTACTATGGGAACTTTTGGAGGGTGAAATAATTTTACTCCTAGAATTCAGAATCAGATGTTTTGATGTAGTTCAAAAGCACTTTGGGATATATTGGGATTTCATTTTACCAGCCTAGTCATTTATAGAGATTAACCATTGTACACTCATTATTTTGCAATAGCAACACTGAACTTTCTACCACTCAGTTACAGATAAAGTTTCAGCCCCTAACAGTGGCCTATCGAAACTGAAGTTGTATAGTAATACCTGGGGCTCTCAGTAGACCATCTAGAAATATTTAGGAGAAAGATCAGATGTGAAGGAGACAAAAGAGGATTGCAGCTAGGAACCACTCTTGTTTTCCCTTCATCATGCCCAAAAAAAAAAAAAAGGAAAAAAGAGATAAAAAACCTCTGTATACACATTATCATAGAAATAGATTGCCCTGCAGCTGCACCACTCCAGATATATTAACAGCTCTGGGATTCAAGAAACCATTGTACAAGCATAAGCTTAAAGCCATCAGAGTGACCGCAGTGGACTTTTTCATTAACAACAGGATCACAGAGGAAGAATTTACTCAGGCGGAACAATTAAAAAGCATGGGGCTGCAATAAAAAGGAATGAGACTTCAACTCTTTCTTTGCTTCTGTCTTTAGGACTCTTTCTACCTTCTCGTGTCTCTCTTTTTTCCTCCTTCTCTCTTTCACGTTGTTCTAATCCAGGGCTCCCAATGGTCTGGCATTACATCTTTCCTTGAATTAGCATTCCCATTCCCCCGGGAGGGCTGCTGTGGTGATG
Source organism: Anthoscopus minutus (assembly GCA_013399455.1). Lineage (NCBI taxonomy): Eukaryota > Metazoa > Chordata > Aves > Passeriformes > Paridae > Anthoscopus > Anthoscopus minutus. The sequence goes on from VWYI01026557.1 coordinate 5,773, forward strand.
ACTAAGGGAAGGGGTGATAAATGTTAACAGAAACACTTTTGCAGAGTGCTGATTTTTCTGTTTGTAAAGCATGCACCTGCACAAAAGATGCCGAGTGAGAGAAAATAACTCCATCTCGATGGGAGACAAGTGCACCCGGAGACACACACTTACTTAACATACATTACAGGGATGCCCTGTAGTAGTATCACACTGGGACTTGTATGGCAGAGCAGGAGGGGGGAGAGGGGAGGAGAGGTGCAGGGTGGAGAGTATTTTTGCTTTGGGGTTAAGGCTATAGCTCAGTGGTTTTGTCCCACTGGCACACAGCCCCTCACCCCTTCCTTTCGTGACCTTGTGCATTGCTCTTGCTTGGTGACTCAGTTTGTCAGCATCGGTGTAGTTCATGAAGTGGGGGGTGGACAGCTGGAGCTAAGGGAATTTGAGTCCCTGAATATCAGCCACACTCTAAGGATGCATCTTTTCATGGCAGTTCAGTTTATTTCTGAATCCCTATTTTAACCTGTGGAATTTAAGGGGAAGGAGGGAGCCCATAGATGACAAATTAAAAAACTTAAAATTGAAACAGGGGGTTCCAGTGCGGGTGGGGTCTATATATGGAGATTAAGATAAGCAAACTAGAGCCTTGTCCTACGTGAAACTCCACTCCATTCCTGCCCCACACCACATAACACAGAGAAGTATCAGTACACATCACCTGAGAAATGAAAGAAGGCAGAATGGGATTGTGTCTTCACACTAAGGTGTACTCAGCTTCAACAAGCTAGAACTGCAGAAGCTGTAACCTCTTAAATAAATATGGCAGATTCTGCTTCGGTATTGGAATAAAAATGATAAATATGAGCAACACATCCACGTCTGATGAATTGTAGGGCTAAATGTTCTCATGCATATGTCTGAACCAGCTCCTGAGTCACCCATTCTTGGCAACATCTACTTTTGGGCTCTCTATTATTCATGGCCATACTGTATTTGCAGCATTTTTAGCTGAATGGACAAAGTAAGGCTGTGGACATTTTCTGGGAGAAAGTTCAGTGCACTCCCCATATTGTAGATTCAGAAAAAAATAAAAAAAATTGTTCAGGCCAGAGGTGGATGCACAGAAACTAGAGGTGGTATGGTTTGCTTGTGATTATAGTCAAGGATTTGGTCTAAGAATATTACAAGGACCTACTGGGCTGTCACAAACTTTGTATTAGTTTGGAAGCCCGTGTCCAATTTTTTTATGATAGTAATGAATTTTGATCTTTTTCTGGAATTACGATTGTAAACAATTATATTATAGAATAGGGGGAAATATTGATTACTTTTTTTTCTGTGTATGAGTCACCTTCATTAAGAATAAGCTATGGAGGTAGCTTTACCAATTAACATATTGTAAAAGTAAAGAAGGCTGAATCTTTCCTTCTTTAGTGGAAGTTCTTGGTTTACTTTTTCCGTTCTCTCAGACAGGGTTTGAGATGGTGTGTACAATCTGATTCTGGTGGGTTTTTTATGAAGGAGAGACTCAGGTTCTCAATATTGTTGCACATGTCTAGGAAGGAAGGAAGGAAGGGATACTTTTAATCTGTTTCCATCTCACCATCAGGGTGGTTCTTCACTAGTGATAGACATGGAGTAATAAGGAGAGGACAGGACAACAAAGACCCAGTCTCCTTCTGCCTATCAAGGCAGGGTTATCACTCTGTTGGCTTGAACAGTCCAAAGTTATGATGGATATTCTGACCCTTCTTTATGTGAAAAGCTGAGATGAAAGAACAAATTCAGAGCAAGCACTAGTTCATCAAACAGTTCCAGCCAGCAAATTTACTTTAGGATCCTTAATGGCTATGCCTTGCACTTTCCTTCAAAGGTTCTTGGAGAAAGTTGCATGGGCGGGTCTGTGAAAGAACTTGGGTATGTCTGAGAAGTTCTTGGGCTTTCTAGGAGTCCTAAGAAGAGAAGCTAGGGTGCCAATCTCCAGGCTTCAAACTTCAGAACATGCATTTGTGAGATGTTGGTAAAGACAGCTAAACACTCTTCTCCGAAAGAGCTTCAGTCTTTGACAAATAGCAAGCACTTCGAGCCAGAAAAGCCACTGACTTCATCCAGAGAAGGGGGGGAAGAGAGGCAAAGGCAATGTTTAATTAGGAAGCTAATTTCATGACATCATGCCTCCTGGCCTTTATTCCATTAATGAAGCTGAAAGTAGGCCACAAACTACAGGGATTTATTCTTCCCTATTGGGACCGTGTTATATCTGTCTGTCTGCTTGCATGGAAAATGCAACAACATTCCCAGTTGTTAACTTGTTCCATAAACATTCACCATTCACTCTTCTCTTCCTGTACTCTCATTTGTACTGCATGCCTAATGCCCTGCTCTCTCTGTATACTAATGTGGGCATATTTTTATTTTTTCTTATTACATTTTCTTAGAGCAATGGGCATAGGAAGAGTGGAAACAGCCACCTCTGAGGATTTACCTGTGGGCTAAGCTCAGAGTAGAAGGGCTGTCTCCCAGGATACTGAGAGGTGCTGAAATAGAAACTGTGAGATGGGAGAGCAAAGAATTAATGTTGGTTTTACCTGTAGCGTGGGATGAATACTGAGGATCTGATAACAAGCTCTTATGTGCAGGGGGAAGAGGGAGAAGAGGACAGTGAAAATTAGCTGGAAGCATGCTTGGGATAGTGCAGATTAAAATGCCTCAAGACCTGGCCTGTGCCCTGACTCCAGGCTCCTGGTGTTGTGTGATAACGAATCTGTAGCAGTGCCTGTCTCCCCCTCTCCCCAGCGTCTGCTGCTCCCCACAGACAAGGCAGTGGAGCAGAAGGCACGTCTGCTCCATGCTGCTACAGCTCACAGCCCGGGGTCCTAACTCAACATGCAACAGATGCCAGGTCTGGTTCCTGCTGGAGCCATCCTCTGTCAAGACATTGGGAAAGGAAGCGTCCTCAGCCCTTCTGCTGTCACTGTTGAGGCATTTAGCTGGGTTAGAGGGGAGCAGTGTCTGAAGTCAGCCCCGTATCAATCACCACAGCTCCTAAGACAGGACAGAGAAGGACAAGTTTGGATAATATAAGTAAATAGCTCAAATGGCCAGCTGCCACAAGAAGGGGCAATGTCATCCCCTGCCCTTATCTGCATGTTTGTGCTCTCTTTGCTGCACCGGCATAGTGCTCATCAGGTTTTATCACAATCATAGAATCAGAGAATATCTGGAGTTGGAAGGGACCCATAAGGATAATTGAGTCCAGCTCCTGAAGAGCTCCTGAGGTGAACCTGGTTACTCAGCTGACCAGGTCTGGTGTGGGACCCATGTAGTGTCAGACAAGCACTAGTGACACCCTGAGAAAAGGGGAGGAAAAAATATTTATCTGCTGCTGCCAAGAAATTCTGTCCCATGGATCTGCAGCGACACTGAAGTCTTGGATCCCTTTCCCAGGCTGCAGAGAAACCCAGCTGAAGGCTGGGAAAGTAAGTAAGTGCTGTCATGAGAATACAGCATCTCAGCGCTGAAAATTGTGAGTTATACCCCAAAAAAATGAGTCTCTTAGCTCAGGCATGTACCCATCCTCTGTGTCTGAGCAGTATCAGCACACATTACACCAAGCCACTCCAAAGGCCTGCTCAGCAATCAGCTGGGTATATTCATAGATGTTAAAGCCCTGAGGACTACTGTGATAATCTGCTTTGACCTACATAACATGGGCTGGAGAAATTCACCCAGTATTTCCTGGAGTGAAAGGAATTGTTCTTCCCAGAGTGATTTCATTCAAAGTAGGACTGGGTTGATTGTCTGTGTGTTTGTGTGTGCCTGTGTTTAGCTATGCAGTATGTTATGTCTCCTTTTAATTCTTTCTCCATCTCCCATTAGTGGCATGTCCCTTTTCCTTTCTTCTGAATGTTTAAGCCCTTGAGGATTTAACAGCATTCAGAGGATTCAAAATTCAGAGCATGACAACTGGAGATATCACCACAAAAATGTGTTTAGTTCACCGCGGACGATAGGGCCATAACAGCATGTGTCATTCTCTGACCAACCACAGTGAAAAGCTGTGATTCAAATTTCAGATCTGCACCCACGATAATGGTTGAATAACATAACTTTTGTTTGGTGCTTGACTGCTTAGGGACACCAGCAAACACTGATGAAGTCAGCACTGATGCTCTGTGTCAAAGATTCCCTGTATGCAGTGAAAAGGAACAGTCTCAGGTAGCACAGTCAGAGCAGTCACGTCTTGTCACAAGTTTCCTTTATGTCTGGCATCTGTGTATCCAAAGCGCACTTTTCTCTGTCTGTCCTGCTCTGATTGTGGGATCAGCTGTCCCACACCTGAATGCAAGATGCATAGTGGCACCAAATTTGGAAAAGCTCTGTGTTTTCTAAGCTGGTAGGCACCAAGGGATGTATTTAGGCTGATGAAAAAATATTTCAGTTTGTTCAGGCTCTGGCCTCAGAGATTGTGAGTGATGTTTGCTGGTTTTACTTGATTCTTATGTGAAGAAGACTCCATCCCCTGCAAGGATAACATTGCCTTGAGAGATTATGAGCAGGGTGCAACCATCACTAAGTGGGAGGTAGAAGGACTGGCTTCTCCATGCCAAGGTATCCCTGTGGATTGTCTATTTTTCTAGGAAAGTCCTCTTTAAGCTGTAGCATAGAGGTCTATTCTACTTCCTTTCACAAAATCTAAGCAACTTTTTGGCTTATGCTTACAAACTATCCTTCATGTAGGTACTGCCCTGCTGCTTCCTGGACCAGGTAAATTTACAGCACAGTGCTGTTACTTGCCCCTTTTCCTTGGACTTTCTTCTATCATACGGAGGTGTCTGATCAACATATATACCACTGAGCAGCAATGGAAGTCCCAGAGCAAGAAAGATGACACTGTGTCGTGTAGGGCTTCTAGTGACTGCTCTTGATGTCTTGACATCCTTTTTACCTGGTCCCTACCTCACACCAAAGACATGTCTTTCCTCTCCACATGGCCCCAGGGCCCTCTGCCCACAAGCAGGTGCAGAATTCATCTGCTACTTCACATGCATCTCTGTCCAGCCTCCTCACAGCCCTTCATCCCACAGCACACCCAAAACACTGGCTGTCTTTGCCTTCCCATCCCCAACTCCAAGCTCTGAGCAGCCGTCTCCTGCCCCGCTCCTGCCCCTGGGTGCGAGCAGCGAGCACTGGGAATCAGCCCAGTCCCTCCTGCTCAGCAATGCAGAGTGTTACGACGAGGTCAACCAGTCTGACTCTTGCGTGTTTTTTATAAATACATCCTCCAGTCACCAGGTCAGCCGCATAAAGACTTCTTTCTGAAATATGGGAACCTGACAAGTGCTTAGCAGACGGCCCGACATCCTGAATCCGGTCTCTGTGAGATTCTCCTCTCAGCAGCGCCGGCACATGCTGTTCTGATGGTGCGGTGCCAAGTGACTTCTGGGTCAGTGCTGATCTTTGGAAATAAGTCTCAGTGGGGGATTGATGACAGAGTTCTTCTGACCTGAGGGAAATCGGTAGGAGGAAGGCACAGACGCGGAGTTGGTCTGCAGGAGGGGGTGAGGAGGGGAAGGGGCGGGCAGGGGGGAAGGGGGGGGTGGAAAGCTGGCGACTGGAATATTAAATCCCCTTGAGCCTGGGATCATGGTGAGGCAGCCGAGCCTTTAGCTCCCTTCCTCATGGGCTGTTTTCCAGGGAAGGAAAACAGTTTTAATCTGTTAGGAGAATCCCAGTTTGTGTTTGAAAGCATATGTTTACGCTGGGAATCCAGCAAACGACACTGCAGTGCTTAACTAGTAGGTCAGTGCTGTGGACTGGGAATTCAGCTCTGCCTTCAGTCTGGAGAGTTTATCTACACAAATCTGAGCTGCTGTGGTGGTACTGAGGAGCAGCATTTGCACAAGGAAGGCCCAGAGGACTCTGGCTGTCCAGAAGGCTCAGCTGGGCCTGCATTTCTTCTGAAAGCTGATAGAGATTGTAGGAACTGACCTGTCCCTCTCTGCTTTGAATGAGGAACTGGGACCCCCTTCTGCCTGGCTTGAGCTGGCAGGACTCAGTCCTGGCATTGAAGAGTTGTTGGTCAAACAGGTGAAAGTGAGGAAACCCTTTGGCAGCTGCGACCTCAGCAGGAGCCCACACTCCCTCTTCCCAAAACTAAAAAGAGCATGTACAAGTCTCAGGGGCAATTTTGTTACAGCAGGTCTGGATCTTGCACACCTTTTGTTGCTGAAAACCAGTCCTGCCCTCAGGACAAAGTGGCACACAGCAGCTCCTGGGATGGCACTCCCTGTGCAAATGCTGCATTCATGGAGTGCACACCAAACTCATCCTTCACCCCACAGCTGCTCCCTGGCCTCCAGCGTGGCTTCTGGGGAAGCTTCCTACAAGCTGCAGCAATACTTCACCCTGGTTTCTCATTTGAATCAGCAGGGCTCTAAAAATGGTTTCTCCAAATGGAGGAACAAGAATCAGAAGGGTTTAACTGAAGATGTGAATTGTGTTAGGCCCAATCTCCCTGTTGACCTTACTGATTGTTTTCAACCGGGCTCATTTTGGTTTAGTCAGGGACAGCCTCGTTTGTGACAATGAGAAAATATTTACATTGGGTATTTTTATCAGGCAGGCAAAAACCTAGTTAAAAAAAAACCAAACCAAACAAATATGAATAATATGAATAGTCTCATTTAATCTTTGCTCCTGAAAAATAAGGCTGAAGTTGTGTATGATTCCCCCCCACATCCTATGTGAGAACACAGTTCAGCACTGTACATAGAAGCGCAATAGAATAGTAACTCTTTATTACTCCTCTCTTCTCAAAATTATCCCTAACTTTGTCCCATTCTTTATATTTAAAAGTGTGAGTACAGGAACAGATTCTCAGCATTTCCATAAAAATCATATAGACAGGTACAATCTGCTGCAGGCAAGACAAGGAATACGTGATTCTCTCATTCTTTATTTGATTTGTCCAGATATTTCTCGGCATGAGACAAAACAGGGTAAGTGTTTCCTTCGCCTCTTATAGTAAGGAGCAAGCATGCATCAAATAAGGAAGAGCTTGTGTCCATCTCCCATGTGAGCACTGCCTAAGAATGTGCTGGGGGAAATATCACCCACTGGGAGAGGGAGATTTGCACTTGGTTTGGCTACTTCTGCAAAGGCAGAAAGCAGAACATCAGAGATGGAGTAAGATACTATGGCTGAAATCTAAAGTAGTGCTGCTGCATCTCCCTTGGCAGAGGCTTCTCTGCAGAGATCAGGGAAGTTTTGCTACTTTGGGACACTTGGAAGCTGAAATTGTAGCTTAGGCATCAGGTAATTGATGAGTTCACATCCAGGATACTAAATCTCCTTAATTGCATGGTGAGTTTTAAGGAGTTTGGACCAAGTCTCATGTTATCATGGGAATACATTAGTTGACAGCTAGGGACAGAGGATTATTCCCAAGTCTTGAAGGCCTGGTGGTGTGTCCTCCTGAACTTATTAGTCAGCCTTGGAGTTGTGTTTGGCATTAGGAAAGGCGCACTGAGACATAATCGGCTTCTTCCAGCTCCATCTCATAATGGGAGAACAAGGGGTGACTTGGTGAAATTAATGGCTGGTAAATTTAGAATAAATAAAAAGAACCACTATGCCATGTGCCAGTCCCCTGTGGGATTTACCGCCACAGGAGGTCATCGAGACAAATACTGTGGCTGTATTATTAAAACAGGCTAGATAATTTTATTACCATTAATAACGTTTACAGTTATGTAAGCTGAGATAATGAGGCTAATCAAATCTCATGCTTCAGGGCATAAACTGATTGCCTGCAGGGGTCAGGAAGAAGTTTCTTTTTCCCCACATGCAGCACTGCACAATTGGCTAAATGCTCTCTCTGGGGGAGACAGCAGCCCACTGGCTGTCACTGGAGTGGGTGAATAAAGCCAGCATCATGGCATTCCCCATCCACACTTTGCCACCATCACTTCTTCCTCCATGTGCTCCTGCTGTTTTGGTTCTGACCCCATCTCCTGGTGTGCCCCTCCTCTTCATTTCCTGAGCATCCTCTGCATTTTCACTCTGTACCCCAGGTTTCTCTCACTGCCTCTGACTGCCTCTTCCCATGCTGTCTGCACTTTCCCACCTCCTGCACCGCCCACACCCTGCCTCTGCACCCTGCCACAAGCTCCAGCACGCTGGCTGGCAGCCCAGGCTAATAAGGCTGGCTCAATTTGTCTGACCCTATCCAAAGCTGACCCTCTGTGGAACAAGAAAATGTTTGTGTGGTGTCTAGGGTTCATGGTACAGGTTATGAACCCGTGATATTTCCTGCAGTTTCTTTGCAGATTTATTTTAATGACTTAGTGCATTCCCTGGTAACACTCAACATCCTCTGCTGAAAAGTTTTTTGTAAGCAACCTGACAAAAGTGAGGTCATATTTGCTGAATGTCCAGAAAAAAATACCCCAACATCTCTTTCTTGGTGCACAGAAAGACTCTGAGGAGAAAGGAGAGGTGATAAGTAGAAAGGGAAGTGCTTTTGGATATCTCTTCTGGGCAGCAGGTGAAAATAGCAGTCATGTCATTGTTATTTTGGGTGAGATGGGGAAAGGAGAAGCAAGGGAGAAAGTGCCATTTAAGTCACATGCAGTGTTTTGGATCTGCAGTGATTACTCATGCAGATATCTATGCTGGCGTCTGACAGGCAGATGAACGGGCTTTGGGCTTGCAGAGCTTTTAGCAGGGGAGGTCAGACTCCAGGTGAAGAGGTTTGAGATGATCACTGCAATGTTAATAACTTGGCCAAAGCAGCCGTGGGATGCTGAGCCTGGGACCTAATAGTCCCAGGGGCAGTTCTCCCTCCCCTGTTACAGCCAGAGAGGGGCTTGGTGGAATCAAGGGCTGGTTCTTGTCCAAGGCTGCCTCTTCAGCACCATGGTCCAAATTCTTCAGCTGCCCAACACCTCAAGTAATAATCAGGTCCATCTTCTCACAAATTCTGTCACTTCTGTCTGATTTCCACTTCAAATGTAGAAACAGGCCAGATGATAACTTGAAAGCCTGCTAGGAAAGGACTTTAATAAAGTAAGTTTGCTCCTGTTGCAAGAGTTCAGATGACTCCAGGGCATACACAGAGCTGTGAGTAGAGCTGATATACACTTGCTCTTCTCAGTCAGAATGGTGATACATTTCTTTCTTTAAGCATCCTTCCCAATTAACTCAACTTAATGGGAAAGACACCTCATGTTAAATACCCTGCTCAGATTTTCTCCCTGAAAATACATGTGAGAAGCACATTTTCCTCCTCACTCATGGCAGAACCCTTCACCTCCAGGATCTGTGTTCACTTCAAATTGGGAAGCTACAGGCTTTGTCAAACCCCATCCTTGATGTAGCAGAACAACCTGATGTGTACACTTGGAAGGGGTCTCTAATATAGGCACAATACGGGTGTGACCTCACTGGGAAGATCTCTTACTGAACCAATATTTATTAATGCAGACAGGTGCAGAATGCACCCTTTCTAGCTGAATGCACTAAAAATTAGAAGTGCTTTCTGTAACTCCATTGGGGGCCAAGGAAATTTCAGTTTTGCAATTAGATACTATAACAGGTATGTATAAAATATATTACGGAGTTGGATTTTTACTCCCTTCCTTCTCTTTGATTAATCCTTCTTCCCTGAGATTTCTCTTGCTCTCCTGCTTCCACTGCCTCCGTAGCACATTGCCCTCATGTCTAGTTCCACTTGATCATCTCCTAGGACTGGTACTGCCAGTCCCAAAAATGTGAATTCCAAGAATCATTTGGACTGGGATTGCATATGAGAGACACTTTCTTCTGCAAGTGAATGATGGTCCCAGGCATTGTTACCACTCACCTGGTAGCCTGCTTTTCTTCTTCTTGTCCACATATATCCTTCGGTTAGAGATTGTTCTGCTAGATTTTATACCTTGGAGTATTTTGTAGAACATTACCCCCTGAGAAAAAACTGTTTGATTTCAGAGCTAAAGTTTACTGGTTAACAGAAATATGAGGTTCAGTCTTGGTGCAGTGGGGCTAATTCTTAAATATTTTAAAACCAATTTTGCTTGTAAGAGGCCTTGATTTAAATTTATGGTCCACTTCCAAACATAAAATGGTGGATATGGGATTTTAACACCAAAAATTGGGCTAAAAAGCAGGAGGGCTTGTTTTAGAATTAGAAATTTAGACAGAGCTAGACAGGAAGCCTATCCTCTCCTAAATAAAAAAAAAATTAAAAATTAAAAATGTTGTTTTCACAGAACTAGGGCAGACTACAGAATTACTGTAGCAGCAGTAGCAGCCATTGCCCCACTACAACCCCTAGGTAGACAGCCTAAATTGCTCTTCACAACAATGGTGTTTACTCCAATTTTCAGCTCCACTGGTGCAAATACACCAGAGGTTGCACTGTTACAGCTATCCTGGTGGCTGCTGAACACACAACCACTTATCCTCCCCAGGATGGAAAATACTCTTTGCATCCAATCCCACCAAAAGCTCTTTTTCTTGCTAAACTATCTTCTGAGAAGTTCACTGGAAGATTAAATACTTCCTTCTGCTATCGCCCTCCTCTCTTTATATTTTTATCACTCTGGATGGCCCAACCCTTCCCTCTTAAAGTTGTGCTCAGTGGTAATATAAAACCCAGACGAAAGCGCAGAAGCACCGAAGACAGCAGCCAAGTTAGAATTTAGGTTGCGTCCTCTGAGCTCCTTTTCGGAATACTGCAGGCTTAATTTGTTGTTTGAACATCTCCCATATTTATAATAATACCCTCTATTAAACAACATGCCTTTAGCCATAATTTCCCGTGTGATTTACATATTTATTATTTTTATTTTTATATATACAGAGGGTGATTTTCTCTCTCAGAATCTACTGCTCTCAGATGGCTCCGGTTGTTGCATTATTATTTTTCCCTATCTTTTACCAACTGATCAGAGACAGGTTTTAGGGGGGTTTTGGCTATTTTTTTTTTAATAAGGTGGCCTGGCTAAAGAAGGGTAGACTGAAAATGGGTGCAATGCAGTAAACCTGGAATCGACACAAGGAACCCAGAAGGTCTGCTAGGTTCTTGCCTCATTAAGAACTCCATATCTGCTCACTGACTAACCTTGCAAATGAGTTCACGCTCAGTAAAGGAAATTGATTACTTTCCATTGCAATTAACATCTGGTCCTGGGTCAGATCATTAGGATAATTTGTTATAGAAAAAACCAAAGAAGCTAGCTACAGGGTAATAAAGTTTCTTCTGGACCCAATTAAAGATGCATTCTCTGGTTATTTTGCGGGACATCAGCCATCTCTTGGGGGTATTACCAGGGAGAAGGCAGCATACGGAGTGGACAATAGGTGGTGGAATGCCATATATGAGAAAGAGATATCAGGGGAATAATTTACTCCTGCCTCTAGGAAATGCTCCCATTTGCAGTCTGAGTTTCAGAAATGATGTATGACATCTATTTGGTGAGGAATGTGCAGGGCTGAAGGGTTAGTAGGGACTGTGAGTCTCTTGGGATGCCATTCAGAGAAGGCTATGTTCCAGTTTCGGACAGGTTCATAGATAAAAATAAAAAAAAACAAATCTCTTTTTTAATTTCACCTCCCTGTTTGCTCTGAGACTCATAAAGATGTTGGCTTTCACCAGCAGAGTTTTCCCAATTTGAAACAAAACTCTGAATCTTGCCCAAGAACTAATAAAGGGTTTTCTTGGATCTGACACCTACTTTTTTTTCCTTACATGTATATATATATATATGAAAAATCTAAGAAATCTCTAAACATATAGCAGCCAAATTTCAGCTCTATGTATTGATCCAGCTAAAAAAGAAGCAAACACCACTACCTAAGAAACCTAGTTTCTATTAATTTTTCTTGCAAGAGGTTTGCATGGCTCCAGAGAGAACATTTTGGGAGCCAGGCTGCAGTTAGGAATGGAAACAATGCTGTTCGGATTCATAGCAGAAAATATTCTTGTAACAAACCTGTTGGTGCCTGTGACTTCCTGGTGTTTCTTGTGTTTCTTTCTGTGGCCACTTAGAAATTCATGATGACAGGGAGGCTCAAAAGCCAGGTTTTCCCGCAGCCCAAACACTATCCCCTTCCACTGATATAAAGGAGAATCTCCATTAGCAGCAGAATGGACAAATAATGTTCTGATTATATATATGAAACTGGAAGTAGCATGTCAGAGTAAGGTAGGAATTTAACTTTTTTTTTCCCCCACTGGGGAAGAGTTTTTGGGATCACTTTTGATTTCATATTTTTGTTCCTGTTGGGGTGAAAATTGAAATTAGGAAAATGTGGCAAATAAACATTTTTAAAAATCAGATGGGTTCAGGTCAATATATTTTAAAATCATTACTTTAAACTGCTTAGTTTTCTCTTCATCATACTACATTTATTTGTCCTTTAGTTGTGAACTACAATTTCAAAGCAAAAACTAGTTTTCTAGTGACATTCACCCAATATGTCCTCCTTTAATATTATTGAATCATTATTAATTTCAGATTATAGAAGGGAGGTTGATTATTTTGTTGTTGAAGTTTTTACTTTCAATTTTCTCTGTGAAAGTTGAGGGATTTTCTTTTTTAGTAGATTTTTCTTGCAAGTATTTTCAGTTCTTTCTGACCAACAAAACACCAAAATATGATGGAAAGAAAAATTCAGAACATAATTACCCTATGAGAGAACATAATAATGAGGTATAAGACTTTACTATATGCCATTCTTTTTATTTATTTAGTTGTCCTAAGAAATAAACAAACTCTCAAAAAAAAAATATCAATCTTCAATTTCTTAATTTTTTTTCCCCTGAAAATTTGAGTCAGAC
>VWYI01026571.1:3805-49498 GCA_013399455.1 Anthoscopus minutus
CAAAATATATTTAACTTCTTTCAGCCATAAAAAGTGATCTGAGAAGAGAAATAGAAATTGGTGTAAGGTGTTACAGCTTCAGTAACAGTAATGCTGTTTCTCAGGTATCTGTTTAAACAGCCCAAGTCAGAAACGGGCCAGACACTACTGGTTGTATCTTTTTTCGGTTTTTTTGAACTAAGTATTTACAGCTATGGCTTACAAATTGATATCCATACCCTTGGAAATCTGAATGTTCTAGCCAAAATTCTGTTGGAAACCCTTCAGGAAGGAACAGTTACCTGAGCAGAAAAAAATCCTGCCTGTATTTTTTACTGAATCTTTGTGCACCTGAGTATTGTAATACAAGAACCTGGCTTTGTCCAGGAAGTGTCCAGATCGGTGTGTAATTGACCCCTACCCATCTGACAAAAAGTTCCACTTTGAGTGCTGCAGGCAGAACAGGTTGTGGAAGCTTTAGAACAGTCACTGTGGTGGCAGGGCTGGACACTGAGCTTGCTGCAGAGTAACTAACTTGAACTGAGTGAAACTGTTCCTAATTATAAATGCTTCTGTTAAATGATTTGTCTCCTGGGTCTGATTGCAGCTGAGATGAATCACTTCCACAGTAACCGGATCTATGACTACAACAGCGTCATTCGTCTCTATCTGGAGCAGCAGGCACAGTTCTATGAAACAGTAAGAGACAGGGCTTCAGCACTGTTTGCTTGGCATGTACTGTGCTGCTACTTTTATAGGACATTCAGGGTTTAATCCATGTTCCCACAGAGCAGATACTTGAAGAATTGTACAAAAAAATTGTAAAAAATCTGAAAACTGAAAGAATGAGTCAAAATAATATTTTGCTATAGCTACTGTCCTATGTGCATGATTGTTACCATAAACCTAATAGAATTAAAAACCAGTGTTCAGAAACCAGGTTGTTGATAGACTGACTTTTTCCCCTCCTCCCCCAATGCCAGTACTAGGATTACAAAGAATTTTAGTTCTGTGTTATGCAGTATGCAAGTCCTACTGCGCTGAACAGAACAGTAAAACATTTCAACAAAACTTTCCTCTCATAGGATGAGAATGAGAAGGGAAGCTTTTGTGATTTACAGCCTGATATATACAAGTGTGAAGCAGGAGGGACAGGAATGTTTCAGGTGACGTTAAATACGTTAAGTCTGAACACTCTCCCTACCACTGTAGTTCTCATTTAATGGTGTTCTCATGCATGTATTTCTTCTGATTTTTTAAAAGAAACCAAGAGCAAGTTTTCTAACATGATAATGCTGGTAAAACATTTGGGTTTGAATGTACTGGAGCCTGACTTCTATCACTAGAAGGAGTCTCCTAAGTAACTGGTGCCCCTTCACAACCATAAAAGTTGCAAGTGGAGCTTCAGAGGTATCTTTAGTGGGTGACAACTGTAGGTGCCCCACCAGGTCACTTTGCTTACTTTCCATAACACATCTGATGTGCTTAGCTTAGGTTTCCCCCTACCTTCTTTCAGTCTCTTGTCCAGTCTATTTTGATCCTTCTGGCTGCAGCCTCACCAGTTTTCTTGTACCAATCTGCTCTCCCCCAATACATGGAGGGTCATGGCTAGCATGAGAACTGTGGGGAGTGCACAGGAGCTCCGTGCTGGTGTTTCAGCCTTGCATCAGCAGGGAGGTGGGTTTCCTGGAAAATCTGGCTTTGTTCTTGTAGCTCTCTGGTGCAGTGCAGTGCTAAATAAACAGACAGGCAGAATAACAGCCCTGCCTACAATGCTTTCTCCAACACAACTGGAGCAGTGAAAGTACCAAATTAACAAGGCAGAAAGTGTATATATGAGAATTCTTAATAATGGAATGTCTTGAGAGTCCTACCTGCACTAATGCCTGCTGTTTTCCGTCATGTGAGGGAACACCTAATTTCTTAGCCTGCAATCATATTTCTGCACAGTGTAAAGTGACTACATATTAAATATATTCTTTTTCTTTGTTTCAGATTGCACAGAAGCTGAGGCAGGCACTCAGCCGCTTTCCTGTGATGTAGAGAATAAGGAGTATTCAACAAAAAAGAACAACTCCAAAGTGCTTTTCTGATGTGGGGGCAATGCTAAGAAAAACTGGTTAGCCTTTGCAAAAAAATCCCAAAAAAGCCTAAACCAACAAGAATCAGTTGTAAAAAAAAAAAGTATTATTTAAAATTTTACTTTCTCAGCCTAAATCATACAATAAGGCTCTCCTGTCTTGAAAGCTCTCCCATTTGTATCATTATTTAAATAAAAACAGCTAGGTAATGCTGTCACTTATAGGGATCTAAATTATCGAATAATATGTTGCCATGGACTTCACGAAGACTTGTCCACTAAATGTTCTTCCAAAAACTCTGGATCAACACCAGAGTGACACATCTGTAGGGTTTTTTTTTAAATGGGAAAGCAGACGAACTTAAGAGAATGGCTTAATACTCATTATATTCAGTTGAGCTCTCCAATGATTCAGTAACCAGGAGGAATTATATTCATGTATGTTTCTGGCACATGTTTGTGATAATCTCCTGAATGAACACTTTGTTCTTAAGTTTTGCTTCCCATATGCAGCCATGGCATCCTGCTCCCAGTATGACTTTTGGTAAATATAAATCATTATTCCTTCTCTTCTTTTTCCTTCTAAGTAAATCTTGTTCGTGTGGCACACCACCTCAGAGCTTATGTTGGGCTCACTTTTTCACTATGCACTGTGTAAGAAGACAAAGTACAAACAAGAAACAAGCCATTCAGGAAAGTGTGAAAAACAGTTTTGCATACCAGCACTTTGACAGCCCCAATGTTATGCCATAAGGCACTGGTGTTTCTCAGTGCTGTGTAGGGCCAGCTTCCCCTCTGACAGTTTCTAGTGTTTCAGTAGAGGGGACACTGCCACATCTAACCCCTAGTAGACATCCCCAAATTCCATCTAAGCTCAGGTCTTCCTGTAGTAGTATGGTGTGCTATTGTTTCAGGTTAACTTTTTGTTGCCTTCTAATGCAAACTCAAAGGTGACAAAAGTACTGGATAACCCCATTAGTTATCACACAAACTCTGTTCTTTGATCATCATCTTTTATCAAGTGATTCAGTATCCTCTTCCTTACTACTGAAATACCATTTGAGGCCTTGGCTTTTCACAGAATCAAACCAAAAAAGC
The DNA here is from genome assembly GCA_013399455.1 of Anthoscopus minutus. Classification (NCBI taxonomy): domain Eukaryota; kingdom Metazoa; phylum Chordata; class Aves; order Passeriformes; family Paridae; genus Anthoscopus; species Anthoscopus minutus. The sequence continues at coordinate 6,963 of VWYI01026571.1, forward strand.
CACCACCAACTGTGTTCACAATGGGCACCAAGTACAGTAATTCATTTCTTGCCATAGACAAGCAGGAAAGCCAAAATGCAGTTTTTGCTAAAATGTGCCTAGAAAAGAAATAGTTTTAAAATAAACAACTAAAAAAGGCATTTTACCAGTAAGCCATTCTAAGTGACGGGTACAGTCTGCCGGTTCAATAGTTGCCTTACTCTGTTTTGCATTGGTGTTACTTTTCTGTTCTAGAAGGAAAATCTGGGTCTGCCTGAATAACCTGAAACCAAACCAAACCAACCAAGACTAAGCCTAAGTCTAGATGCCTCTCAGTGTCACGAGTTTTGTTCACCTTTTATAAACCTTGTCTTTTTCTCCTCCCAATTTTAGTTGTTTGCTTCCTAAATTCCATAGCGCAGTGTTGTTTGATACAGCCATTTAAATATGTACAAATTGTAAAGAATGTGTATAAATGTTTTACACCAAATGTGAGATCTGCTTGCATGTAGAAGCAGCTTATATAATAAATTGTTACAATGTGTACAGTAAATTCTGAAATCACTTTTTCAAGCCAGCATTTTTTAGCATTTGTATTACTTTTTGGTAATGAAATCTCTTTGTAACAGACTCTTCATTTGGGAGGGGGAAGGGGGTTCTTTTTACCAATTCTTAAATAGCTCCATATGCACTAAAGTTGAAAGCTCTTTACCTTGAATAGATTGTTTTGGAATCTTAAGTGTAAGCTCTGCATTCCCAGTTCAGGGAAGCTATGACAGTAGCAACTGTGTCAGATGCAACATTTTGGCAAAAAAAGAAAAAAAAGAAAAACTGTTTAAAGATTTCTAGTAAAATGAAGTTAAACTGATAATAAATATTTATGTATATCCACCAGACTATTATATCTTTTTTTTTAAATCATCATGTTGGTTTTTAACAGGGTGAATGCACTATGAGGCAAATCCTCCCTGTAGCTTTTCACCAACTTACACACAGGCCAGATGAGGAATGAGGAAGAATCCATGTGTCTTCCAGAAAGCAGGCATCCCAACTGGATGGTATAATAGTGCTAGTGACTGCAAACCAGCAAAGACTATGCATATGTTGTAAGCTTTCTTTATTCAGGTCAGTCCAGCTCGTGGTTGATGGAACCCTCCTGACTGCAAATAAGTAGTACAGCACAGTGCTACTGTGTATTCCTGGCTTTGTGTCAGCATGGTGTTGACCCAGAATAGAAATTCGATTGTCTTTGATATTTGTTTTTTAAATTACACATGAATAGTGGCATAGTTTAATTGCATGAGTTGGGGGCAACAGAAAATGTGCACACTAAAGATGTAGTCGTAAAACAGAAATAGCAAGTTAATGCAAGACTTGAGCAGTGCTCTCCTGTGTTTTGTTTGTCATAGCTGAATAATTAGTGTCTGCAGCATCAACATGCCTTACTACTGTTTCCTGGCTTATGTTTTCCTTCCAGGGAGAGCCAAACACTGGCGTTAGCCCAGTGACTTCATAAAAGACATCACTGCCCGAGCTGTTTGGTTTAACTTTATACTGTAATAGCTTATTCTGTTACATCCATTACATGCTGCTACTGTACCTGTTACATGCAGCTACATCCATTTTTAAAAAATAAAAATGTAGCTGTACAGACAGGAAAGCTACCTGCATTTCTTGTTTGCAGTTAACATGGAATTAGACTGCAGCAGCAGACTTTGTTACAGGGTGTGATTTTGGTGTACTATTGACCACAATTAGAGAGTTCTTCAGTAAGTCTTGAGTATGGAAAGTTTTACGCTCCTGAGCAATTCCTGTTTTCTGTGATAATTGAGAAAGTACTACCATAAAACATACACTTGATCCTAATTAAACAATACATCAGATTTACTGCTACCAAAATTAGTCTAGGTCAGGCTCTTAGAAGGAATTCAGACTAGCATCCTTGTAAAGAAAATTCTCACAATGGAGGCGATGCATCTCTTGTGCTGTGTCTTAGTTTGACATACACCAGACACTGCCAGTCTGGGCTGGCCAAAATGACTCCCTCCACAGCCTCAGGACGTGCAGTCCAGCAGCAAGAAAGCATTTGCTAGGCAAGGGTCCTGCTACTGCTACTTCTGCCTTTCATAGGGCTTCCCACTAAGACGTGAGCATGCACCAGTAAGAGGCCAGGTAGTTGGCAAGGGGGGCAGGTCTTTGGTCAGTTGTTTTTTTTGCATACTTTCCTATAACTCTTCTGATAAAATTAGTGCTAATACCCGAGGTAAGCACTTGAGCAGAAAAAAACCCCTTTTTTCCTGTCTAAACAACCCTAACAGAAGCAACCTTATAGAACTAGAAATACATTGACTGGCTGGTGACCAATCCACCCATTCTGTTGTGTGGCAATGTCAGTTACACCCATACTGTTTTAAAGAACATCTGAGTCACAAACTTGGATTAGCTGTTTTCTCCCTTTTTTTCCCTCCCATGGCTCTTTGCACATGAGTTGTGGCTCTGAGATTTTTGCAGTATCTTTGGGATACTGAATTTAAACTGGCTTAATTTCCTTGTCTTATAAAGAATGCGTTTGCCTATTTTTAATCTTCTGGGCTTTTTAATCTTTTGTGATTGGCCAGATTTTCTTAAACTATCCTAAATTTTTGCATTCCTTCAGATTTCAGCTAGTATTTTTACTGTCTTCCTGTTGAACTTTCTGAGCTCTAGGTTCTTCTCATCTACAGGGTTAAAAACTGTTTGCTTCACAATAGGATATATTAGTTTCTTTAAACTGATCCCGCCTATCTGAAGCCAGCTTTCTCATTTTTACTAAATATTGTTCTTCCCTTATTCTAACCTGTGGCTGTATTCTGTTAAAATATATTTTTGTATTCTGTAAACTTCATTCTGCTGTCTCCCTATTTTTGTGTCTCCTGCAGCTGACCAAATCCATTAGTCATTGAAGCATCACATAATCACTCAGGTGGGTGTGGAGGGATGCTCTGACAAGCAATTTAATAGGGACAGGTCAATAACTAAAATACAATTCAAAAGAAACCAAACCACCACTTAATACTGCTTTTTAAAAAGTCCCCACAATCTTTCTATATGTTCTGTTATCTTTAAAATCCTACTGTTTGTTATTCTTCTAAGATTACCTCTAACAAACCTCTTGGAGCTAGCAATTATATCTTTAGAATTACATACTTTTAAGGAAAACAGCTCATCAAATATTTAGGTTTTTTGGGAATGACATTTCACAAGACTAAAAACCAGTGAAGAGTAACAATTTTAGTTGAGATCTACTGAGATTTAATTTCAACAGAAGGCTATGTGAATTAAAAGTGGCCTTGAATTGACAAATGTGTGATATGATAAGTTTATTAGCAAATATATTTTAAAAATTAACAGTTGAAGATGGTAGGTAGAAAAGGAAAACTAAGGGTGGCAGAAGTCTGTTGTTAATAGAAAATAATAAGTATTACCTGCAGTCTTGCTTCAGCCCCAACAGAAAACAGTATTAAGTGGTTTGGTTTCTTTTGATTTGTATTTTAGTTATTTGACATTAGTTATTGACCTGTCCCTATTAAATTGCTTGTCAGAGCATCCCTCCACACCCACCTGAGTGATTATGTGATGCTTCAATGACTAATGAATTTGGTCAGCCACAGGAGACATAAAAATAGTGAGACAGCACACTGAAGTTTATAGAATGAGGATAGTAAAGAATGTGCTCTCTTCCTTTTGATACCCAAGGACAGGATAAAGGGGTTGAAAACAGAGCAGTAATAAACTGGAAGACAAGATAAACCTTTTAGTTGCTACCATTTGTAACAGCATATCTGAAGAAAATCAGTCTGTTAAAAAAACACACCACAACCAGTTGTGGGTGAAACTGGATACTAAATATAACAGTACTTCCAATGGCAAAGCTAAATATTTATCAGCCTCCATTCAGTCTGTAATTATATCAAGATTTAGGTTTGTTAAGGTACTAGCTATTGTACTCTGTGGCCCTTGGTATACAGGAGTAGTAACAGTTTCTAGGACTATGAATTATTTGGAATAATAATTATGTTAAAATAATTTGCAAATAATATTGCCATTTCAGACACAGTTCAACAAACACAAACTCTGTAATATTTGTAAATCTAGATAGAAGTTGATCTCTTAACCCTATTAAATGAAAAGATTAAATGTATCACTTCATTATGTTCACTTTTCTGTTTCATATTTTGGGGGAAGAATATCTCCCTGCTCCCATGTGATCCTTGTGCATTGCCTGCTCATCAAGGTCTTTCTGGACCCATCAAAATTTACCACACTCCTGATTTATTGCACTACATTTACTTTGTTGGCATCTCGGAGACCCTGTATCTGCTGTAGGGCAGGAGGGGGTCATTGCTGGTATGTTCTTGCCATTGTATAAGACTATTGTGAGGGCTTTGGCAAGCACAGCATCCCCTTACAATACTATCAGCACTCACAGCTGTACTACAAATCTGAAATATCTACTGATATTTCTTAAAGTCCTTTAAAATTCTTACGTGAGAATCCAAACTTTGTGTTTGGTTGGGGTTTTTAAAAATGTCACTACAATGTGCAATCCAAGCTGGAAACAAAGCCTAAAATGAGAGAGTGACACTGTTTATCCAATGTTCATATATCTATCTATAATTTATTATTTTTAATCAAGTTGTAAGCCAGACACAGAATCTTGTCAAGTTTGGTGTATCCAGTAACTCAAGTTAAACTCTTGCAAAAGGAAAAGGCTGCCTCAAAAGTAGGGGCCAAACAGGGGTGACGGTCATTTTTCTAACTGTTGACTATTTCCTGACTAGCTGAGTCGTATTTTTAAACTCAGTAAAGATTTTGTTTAAAAATTCAACAGCTGAGAGAGAAGTGAAAACTTAAATGTGGCATCTGTTGCAATATAGAAGCAAAATACAAACCAGGCTGCTCGCTGCTGAGCTGGATTTGCTGAGCTTGACATGCTGCCCCAGAAAGTTCCCATCTGACTGCACTAATCCAGACTGGTTATGCCAGCAGAGAAAACTGAGGACTCTTCATGTGTCTTCCCTGTTTAAGTATGACACTTTTCTACCTGGTTACAAATTGGATCTACCAAACTTAAAGCAAGGACTTTTTTCCAAACCTTTGGGAAGGAGGTAGGTCTAGAACACATCTTCCCTACTTTTAGCATGTTTATGCTTGTTTGGCAATAGATAAACTTCACTAGGATAACAACTTGTGCCACTCTGCTGCTTACAACCACAGTCTTAGTGCTTGGCAGAAAAGAAACAACATCCAAAAAAGCCTTGCAAATAAACCCACAATCCAACTCTTTATGAAAGTCTTCCAAATTTAAACGAAATTCACAATCAGCAAGAGGAGGTTGCTATCCGTAGACTGCTATACTACAAAATAAGTCTGCAGGATGGCTGCAGGATTTGGGATCTATTCGAGTGTGCTGTAAAATTATCACTAGAGAAGGGCAACTTGCAGGGACTGCAGTGGTTTCACAGGGGATTGAGGGGATGCTCCCAAAGTAAGAGTGGAGTTCAGAGAAGTTGTTTGTAGGCGCTGTCTGGCACAGTTCCCCTCTGACCAAGGGGTTCATATTGTAATTGTCTACTGTTAGAATCTAAAAAAATGACTAGTTGTCTTAAGCAAATTTTAAATAATAAAATAAAACAGCCCTTCCTGAAGGGGATTTTTTGTCACACAGAAAAAACCCTGTAAACATTGTATTGAGTGTTTGCAAGGGAGCTCAAGCAGACACCTGCAGCTGCACCTAAGGTCTGGGCTGTTTTCTCACTGCTGTGAAGCCAGGAATCAGCTCAGGTCCACTGCTGAACCCTGGCTGAGTCGGGGTGTGTGCATGGCACCAGGTCTGGTGGTGAACTCTGCAGGACAGATACGCAGTGGCACTGGTACCGTGTCAGCCCCAGGATGCAATGACACCTCAGCTGACCCTCTGCAGCCAGCTAAGATCTTACAAAGCAAAGTGTTTCTGCCCTGTGCTTTGCCAAAGAGGCTGTGCTAGACAGCTGCTGGCCCTGAGGGCAGAGAGGAGTGTAGCTGACTTCTGGCATGGTAAGGAAACATTCTGAGAAATCTGTCTCAGGATACCGTAGATGTTTCCCGTGTGGGATTCCAGCCACTACTAAGTTAAACTCAATAGCCAGCATTAGGCTATTCGTTCAAGAGCACATAAACAAAAAGTAATGTAATCACCCTTATCAACATGTATAGATGTGCCTCTTAAAGCAGCAGCTTGCTTAAAACTAGTCACAAAGACTTCTCTGCAATATAATGTATCGTGACTCATCCATTCTGAGCAGCAGCTTCTAGAATTAAACTGAGATTAGTTAATCTGACTTCCCAGACATATTTTTAAAGTAACAGAGCCTCTCTGCTTTTATTCATGCAAACTATGAACTCTGTGCATCAGTGTTTCCATGAGGAAAGGATCAGCACTGGTTCTGGCCCTTCCATGTAGTTTGCAATAAATCTCCAAGACTGGACAAAATCTATTTCAAATTTCTGGAATAAGAGAGAATTCTGCTGAACTCCTACCAAACTATTCAGGGAACATGCTACTCTGTAAGAGCAGCACAGGAAATCTGTCGCTGCACTCACCTTTTAAAAAGACATGGGAAATAATTGCAATAGCTGTATGTATCAGGGTCACTAATTACAGAATCTAACCATCAGTGGACCAACTGAGCAAAAAACATCAGAGGAAGGGTAACAGGAGGGCAGCAAGAGAGGCAATCCAAACAGCTACTGAAGTAGAGGTAACAAAAGCAGCAGCAAATGGACATTGCACAAGGTGAATCATAGTGAACAGGGTCTGTGACAGAAGAAGGGCTCTTACTCTAGGCTTCAGAGGGATGACATGAGTACTGGTGTCATGCTCCAGCTTTCCCTGCCCTCTGAAGTTGGTTTTACATGGCCCAGTAACTGTCATATCCCAGGAGCTGGCTTTCTCCCAAACCCACAGCTTTGCTGAGCTTTTCCAGCCACACCTACACAATGTCTTTCCACTCCACACCTCTCTCCGCCAAGATGTTGAGGTTATTTTGGCCTGTCCACACTCTGTGCTCACCCCTTCCCATGCACACCAGCATTCCCTGGTCACTGGTACTACTGGGGTGTCTGTAATGGTGGCTGAAAATGAGGAAATGTCCTAGGAATTGAGTGCAGCCAACAGAGAAAGATGGCTTCTCACCTCCCTTTCACCCAGGTAACTTTAGAGATAAACACACACATATTTGGAGTAGAAAAAAAAAGAATAGTAGCCTGCTAATGTGTTAACTGTAATTCATGCAACTTTCAACCAGCTGGTCCAGTGAGCCCTTGCCTAACCTACTCACCTCTGTGGAATAATTATTTTTGTTACGTGTGCCATGGCACACGTGACCCATCCCCAGGCTAACAGGGATTGCATGAGAGCTACAGGCATAGTGAAATCTAAACCACCTGCAACCTGGAATGTATCGTTCCACTGCAGTGATTGGAATGATGCATACGTTAATAGTGAATGTGGCATGAGTTAGAAGTACAGGCAATTCTTTCTGTAAAATCAATACAAAAATCTTATTTTACTGAAGCAGAACAGCAGACCTAAATAAACAAGTCAAATTTCAAAAAACAAACACTGTCTAGCAGGCAGAATGAAGCCTAATTATATTTACTTGCATGTACACATAGTCTGTGGATTTAACTGATGCTTTAGGGATAATGTAGCATACCAGAAAGTTTGTGCAAATAAATTTGAATTTCAGTATTCCCTCAGTTCTTCTCTCTTCTGGTCTGTTCCCCTCATTCACACACTGCTTTGTCAGCTACCCCTTACAGCAGCACTCACAGAGATAACGCCTCATTCTACAGTCCTCCTTTCATCACAAGAAAAACATATGCTATTCACTCTGCCTTCACCATAAATGGGGCTGTGAAATAGCTTGACTCCTTAGCCAGTTTGCTCTCTTTTACCATTTTAGCTTTTCTTTGACCTTCTCCAGTTTAATGCTGGCGATATACTGAGGAGCTCCATCAACTACTCTGATTTGAACCAGTTCATATTCACTGTCTTTTCAAACTATTCAGTCTAAGTTATCTTGACATAAAGCTGCTGATAAGCAGAGGAATACCTGAGATTTATTGCCCAGTGCCACTGAAACCTTGCAAAAAGCAGTTGGAAAAAAACCAACCCCCCAGTCTTTCAGATAAACAGTTATGTTCTCTTCATTCACAGGAATGTGTTATTACACTGCCTCTTGCTCCCCTTGCTCTTAGGTCTGAAACTCCCCCTAAATCTGAAAATTAATGGACAGGGCTTTCTAAAGGACGTGGAGGCATAATACCACAGCATCTGTTTATAAAATGAAGTGAGAGAAAGAAGCCTAACTTCATTTTAAAAGCACCACATATGCTGTACTGGAATCAACTCAAATGGAAAAAATGTTGAGCATTTGATCACAGAAGAGTGAATCTATGCATGCAAGACATTTTGTGTTCCTTTTAGACAGTGACTGAATAACTTTTTGCTATGTGGGTTAGTATCTGGCATAAAACCAGTAGTCCAAAGGCATGAGCTAGAAATCCTTTCTCTTAAGAAAGATGCAGAAAACAAATCCCAAACCTTAAAACTGGGGGATGTTTCCCATTGAATTTTGATGTACCAACAAGGATTCTGGAATGTATTTCAGATTTTGGAGAAATTACCTACTCATTCCAGAAATGTAAGGTTTTCTCAGTAGTTGTAGGGTGGTGGTACTGGTTGTGAGGTTTTCTGTAAATAGAAAACTGTTTTTAAGCCCTTTCTTTTCATTCAAATACTTGAATAAATCTGAAACTTTTAAATGGACAGGTTGTGTCCAACATTCACTTTTGTTCACAAAAAAAAAAAAGAAAAAAGTTCCTTGGTTTTACTTTAGCTTTGTGTTTTATATACAAGAAAAAAACAGAACCAGAATGTGAGAGAACTTTAAGAAATGAGCCTCCATTGGGTTTATATATGCATTTCTGTTAACACAGAACATGTGCTCATCTAATTAACAAAATCCTGTCATAAAATACTACAACTGTAAATAGCCAGTACTGGACATAAACTCAGTTAACAAGTCCTATTATGTTCAATCAACTCCCACTAATGTTTACACACAGAAAATTCATAAAAGATACTCTCCTTTGAATGTCTGATCCCACTGTGGGCAAACTAGAGTTCAATAAGTTTTAAATGAATTAATATGAATTAATTATGAACTGAACTTGGAAATGCCATTCTCTTTGCCCTCTCTTCCCACCCCCTTCTCATTATATGGTCTCATCTACCCTGTGTGCTCCCCTTTTTTTTAAGTATAGTGTATGTCACCCAATAGGACAAAATAACTAAAAATTTTTATATTAACAGAATTCATTTACAAATGAACCATCGTAAGAAGGATCTAAAGTTAACATTTTTCTCAATAGAGTGCACCATCAAAATGATCCAGAAACATAAGAAATCATGCTGTTACTTGCATGACTGTATTCTGTCCTTGACTTTCCTGATTTTTGTATGATTTAGCTTTCAGATCCATTGTCTGAATCATAATAAGCTTTCTGTTGTGTTTCTTGCATTGTCCACTCAATTCATCTGTTTCTCTCTGGCTAGTTACAATATCTCAACACACAATGAAACTTAGGGGTTCTGAACAACCATCAAAACTGGTTTTCCTTCTTACAGATACAGACCATCAACAGAATAGTTAAATTATTTAAGAATGAAGTTTAAAATCACCTTGTTGCAGGCAATCTCTTCCAGTAGTCCAGTGTCACACCATGTGTGACAATGATGGCCACTATATACTATACTATACTATATACTGCTGAAATGCCATAATCAGCAATCTAGGCTTGCCTCTTACTGGAGTTTTCTTCATACCTGATTCAGGGACAAAAGGAAGGCATTTATTTTGCCTCATCAAATCCATATTCCTTGATATGGGGTAGTCAATACACTCTGCTTTCACTCGTGATATGCAAGAGAGGTGTGCACAATTTTTGATGATGAGGAAAACCTGCCTACATGCTTGCTACAGCTCTTCTTGTGCAGATATTAAACAGCCCACTTTAAATTCAAATTTTCTATTTTATTAAGCATTTTGTTTTTCCTATCAGGAGCTCCAGAAAATGAGGCAAAGAGCAGTGGAAATCTCTGTGGCTTCCTAGTCCTTTGAACACGAGAAAGGGATACCTACAACTAATCATAAGCATGTCAGTCTGGAAGAAAGAATAAAAATTTTATCTGGTTGTCTGGTCAGTATTACTGCCTAAATAAACGGCATCTGACTAATGCTGTTCTTCAGCACATAGTTTTGGGATGAAGAATGTTAAGCTTTAAAACAGCTGCTGTTACTGAAAATAGTTTCTTAATAAGAAAAGGCTAGCTCCTGTGAATGCAGTTGAACTGCCTTCTCTAGAGAGACTTCTTTCACTTAGCACAGACAGAGTTAAGTTATAGGTGGAAGAGGAGGCAAGAAATTATACTGACCTCCCAGCAACACAGTTTTTCATTACCAGCATTTCTAAAACTGTTAGCACTGCACCAGAGCATCTCTCAGCCACTTCTAGTACACCTTCAGAGCTTGAATTCACAGCTCAGTCTTCTGTCAATCTGGAGCTACAGCCTGCAGCCACATAGACCCTGACTCAGTCTGAGCCTAAAGCTAGTTTGGTTCCAGTCCAACCACCCTGAGCAGCCAAACCTGCACTGTTTATATCCTTGAGAAGGAAGTTTATTCACCAGAGCAAGGAGCTGTGAGATTTAGGCTACTGGTATATTTAAAGTCAGGCATTTGTTTAGCTCCTACTGAACCAGAAACTCAGGTCTGAGTCCGCACACCCACCCTCCTCCCCCTTCCAAATAACTGGTTAAAGAGTAATATGATACAGACTTAGCATTAAAAGTTTCCTGTTCCTGTTGTAAGGACCACAGACCCCGATGGCAAGGAATAAGGGGAGCTTGTCAGGAAAGGTTGTAAACAGGAGCAGAAGTTTGAAAATATTGTCACTAACTGAAGCAAAGAAAATGTTCCTGCATCACTCCTCTTACACACTTGCACACTCATGGCAAGGTCAAATGTTCTTTGTCAAAATTTAAACAAGCAAAGCATATTAATTTATCACTCATGTTTCTCATGCTCTTAGGTTATTTTTGAGGAAATGCAGTTGATGTTGGTAACAGTGATCTAGCTCAAACTATGTTGGACTCTCTCTAACAAAGTACCGATGTCTTCTGCCCACGAAGTTCTTTACTAGGCCAAGAGAAGTGTAACCAACTAGAATAGAAAGCTCTTCTCTCAATTTCACTGACAGTGTAAGAGGCGACACTAAAAAGCCACAGTTACTTTCAGAGCAACATTTTGAGCACTTTAGCCTAAAAGTTAAAAATGCTTCTTTGTGTCAAATTCAGCTGTAAATTCGTTCTAATGTTAACTAGAAAATGTGGAAACATAGTAGAAGTTTTTGCATTTTAGCAGCACTTACTTGTTTGGAATGCCATGCGCAGGAAAAATTATGCTGATATATTTCTCCTATTTCTTCTTTACTTGCTGAAGTCAAAAGTTTGTCATAAAAGGCAAAAACCAAACTGTTTTCAAAGACCTGGTGAGCACACATATTTCCTGAGGAATTTGTGACCACTGAGGCTATATGCAAGTGGCCAAAAATCCTGAGGAAATACTGTCATAAGTAAACTTATATTTAATCTCAGAGCTTCAAAAAGTTACTGAAAAAGCTATTTCAGTAGCATAATATTGGACACAGAAAAGTATATTTTGTTTGTTTTGACAGTGTATCAGCAAAAAAGTATATTTTGTTTCTATCACAGTGTATCACTATTTTCTAGAGCCCCAGATTGCAAAGTTCACTCAATAGCACATGAAGACAGACAAGTAATATCACAGGGACACCCACTCTATACCCCAGGGATGTCCAAGATACAGAGTTCATACAGCTATTCCAGACAGAAAGCAGACAGCTAAGCCAAATACTCCTTGCTCTATCCAGTTATCCTAAACTCTGTTTTGCAACATCTCTGTTCCTGTTCAGATGGTCTTCAGACAAAAAAACAATACCACCTGCTAATATCAGCAGGACTCCTTTTCAGGGAGATCCTGGAAACATCCATTACCAGAAGGACCTAGGAGCAGGAGTTAATATACTGCATAGCAATGCCTCGAAGGTAAACAAGGGGCTGGGGTGGAGAAGGAATTGGAAATCTAATCTGAATGAAGTGAGTTTGAAAAAGACAGAAGTGTTCAGAAGTTACACTGAGGTGATTTCTACTGCTGAGATAACAGCTGAATGCTTAAAAATCTGCGTAAACACAGTGAGGACATTGTCTTCAACACAATTTAGGCCACAGGTGAGTTAACAGGAACTGAACTTGATTCAGTAGCTGAAGGCTGTGCCCTCCTACCATGGAGGCTGCCCCTAACAAACCACTGCTGCAAGTTTGTTTGATCTGCATTTCACATGGTTCCACAGCCAGCAAACATCAGACCTTAAGGATTGTTCCCCTTCTGATACAGAGCTGGAAAGAGAAAAGGTGAGCAAAGGGACACTGCTCCAGACCAGAGATATTTCACCCTCTGAAACAGTCCTGCTATTCTATGCATGCCAAAAGCAGAGAGAGCCCACCGACTTGTTGCTTCTCCCATCTGAAGGCTGCAGAGTCAGCAGCAGATCACCTTCTGCTTTTTAGCTGTGGGAACATTCAGAAAGCAATGAAAAATATCTGTGACTGCTCAAAGGTAGAAAGAATGATAAAGAACCAAAGATGGATGAAGAGGAGCAAAGAAGCTAGGATGATGAAATTGTAAAGGCAGGAGATTAAAAGGAAGGAAAACTCCACAGAGAAAGGAGGATGAAATTAAAAATTGCTAAGGAGGCAATGAGGGTGTATGGCCTGGGTGAAAACAAGTGCTGTGCCAGAGGGAATGAGTTCACCTGAGGGACTCAGGTGACTCAAATGACTGCAGGAATCAATGCTTCCATGACACTCACATGCACAAAGTCCAGAGCAAGACAGTTCAACTCCAAATGTCTGCTAAAAGGTGATCTGTCAACCTCAACACTTTCCCTTACAAATGGACTTCCATGCATTGAAACACAATCTGGTTAGATTAAAAGATCTTATCAAAAGAGCACTTTTGCACACATCCCCAGTATAGTGAGGAAGGTTCCTATATGAGCCTTAAATGTGGATGTCATTCTTTGTGAGGGGGGTTTGTAAAATAAATGGGTTTGTTTACTGCTACTCTTCACCATTTTCTGATTGTTGCTTTCTCAGGCTTGTTTTTCTAACACAAAGCCTAATTAACTGACTGCTTTTTGAGCGGATGTAATGCAGCTGGAACACTCTGAAGAGATCTGTTTGTAACAGATTAGAACAGACTCAATCAGAGAGCCACCTATGAGGCAGTGCTTTGTCATACACACTGCTAAAGGTTTCCAGTTTGCACCTTCATTTAAGGTGTCTCACATCCATCATCACCATCACATGCAAAAAAATTACTTTCTTCAATATTTTACCCAACAAATCTGACAATCAACGTTTTATTAACAGTCCTAAATTGTGTGTTCTTGGAATTTGCAGTAAAAAGAACCAACGGCAAAACTTACTAAGGAGTTAAAACACAGGTAATAGGGAGGGGCATACCCATGTCCTCCCAGTGGGAGTTTGCTCTCATGATGGAGTTTAAAAGGGACTGTGAAGAATTACTCCTCAAAGGCAAAGACACACACACACAAAAAAAAAAAAAAAAAAAAGAAAAAAGAAAAAAGGAAAAAAAAAAAGTGGGTTTTTTGTTGCTAATTTTAAACACAAGTGTATGATCCAGGGCAACTTTTTAAAGTAATGTGATACAACTCTCTTGGGCAGCACTGATACTTCAAGTATTTCATCTCAAATGAGCACTTTTCTCTAGAGAAAGAGTGAAAGACGTCAAAGGCAAACTGATTTTTGATCTGCCATTCACAGTGGGCATCCCTTTCCTGTTTCAAACCGAGCATGGCTAATCTATGGTCTTACAACCTCTGAAACTCCCAAACTTTGAGCTATGTGCTGTCTCACTTCTTTTCAGCCTGGTCACTTAGTTTCTACAGTTTCTGCATAATTTCTTTTGCTTTACCTAGTACTTTGAATTTCACCCTACATACCATAATCAAAGTTTAGGATCCAGGGGAAAAAAAACCCTATGCAAACACAAATCCCAGTTTCTGTACCAGACCCTTTCAAAATGTTTTTTTTAAGGGGGCACTATGAACAAACATAAAGTCAATCTCCTTTCAGAATTACTGCTGGTTATAAAATAAATAAACCAGATGCGTGTGATAAAGACAGTACGTCCTTTTCAGCTTGTTTCCATCGTGTTCAAAGAAGGCAGGGACTGTGACATTCCACATAGCAGTGCCCAGCCACGGCGTTCTCAGCGTGAATGTGAGACTACAATAACAGATGGTAGTTTGGGCATTTTGAATTTCGAGGTTTTCTCTACATCTTTATTCAAGTTATAAATCATGATGTTAAAAAATTAAAATTCTGCCTGGTTTCGTATATGAATAGGACTACACTTTCCGCTAGAGATTACAGAGTTTTCCCCTCATGTCAACACGTTGGCGTACTTGTGCCTACCTCCTCAATCCACTCCTTATGGGTGAACTCCGGGGAAAAAAATAGCACTCGCCCTGCACAGACTAACCAGGGAATCGTGATGGGAACCTACAACACCAGGACACGCGCACTGCGCCTTTGCCCGAAACTCTTTATATGTCGAAACAGCGCACAGTCGAAAAGTAGCCCCGAGGGGAGCTCCCTGCCAGCGGGGAGCGGCGCCGGGAGCTCGGGCGGCCGCTCCCGCAGGAAGCGGGAAGGAGCAGCCGAGGGAACAACTCCGGCGCCTCAAGGCGCTGCTGGGTCGGCCGGGAGCCCGACGGCGACCTTCGACACCCGCGGGGGTGTGGAGCGGCACCGCCGGGCCGGGAACAGCCGAGCCGGGAACAGCCCAGCCGNCGCGGCCGCCGCTCCTCCCCTCACCCGCGGGCAGGGCGGGGGCAGCCCCGCCGGCGGCGTCTACCTGTCCCGGAGGAGGAGGAGCCGGAGCCGCGGAGCCAGAGGGACAAAGTTTACTCTGGAAAGTTTACCGCGGGTGGGAAGAGAAAGGCGGAGAGCAAAGGAGAAGGTCTTTCCCGCCCTGCCGGCCGCAGCCGGGGCTCCCCGAGGAGGCGGACGCAGCTGCGGGTCCGCCCGCGGGGGACGCTCCGCTTCCTTCGCCCTGCGCTGGGCGCCCCTGCCGCGGAGGCTCTCGGAGGCCTGCTGAGGTGACCGGACAGCGGCAGCGGGCACGGCCGTCCTCCTGGCCCGCTTCCCTGGGAGAAGCGGCCGGGACCGGGGACGGGCGCCCGGAGGAGCTCCCGCGGGGCTGCCGGCGGTCCCCGAGCGCCCGACGAGAAGGAGGCTCCTTAGCCACCCCCTCCACTGGGACCCCTGCACCCTCCTCCCCGCGGCCGGCGGCTCCCATGGCTCTGAGCAAAGGGCTGCGACTGCTTTGGAAGCAGGAGCCGGGGCCGAGCGCCCTGCTGGAGGCGCGCAGCCGCCAGGACTGCCTGCTGCTGGAGGCCGGCACCGTGGCGGTGCTCAGTAAGTGCGTGCGGGGGCGGCCGTGGGGACCCGTGGGTGGCCGTGGGAGCACGGAGCTGGTGTGTCCGTGGGTGCGCACCTCTGCCTGTGAAGGGACGCTGGGGTGCGACGGCAGCCGGCGATACCCAGGAGCATTGGGGCACTTTCCTCCGTGGCATGGAGAGAGGAAGGGGAGCGCGCAGTCCCACGTCCCGTGGGATGCTTGCTGCGGGGAGCGCCTCGCCTCACTTGCGCCCCGACCTCCAGCATGGCTCTTGCTGGCGCATTTGGGTGACCCCCAGAATGTGCCGAGCATGGAGGGTTGGCCAGCATCTCCTCCCGATCCGTGTCCCATCGCTGCTCTGGTTATCTTCAGCTTCCTCACCGGCAGCCGAGGCAGTAGAACTAGGAGAGACCACCCGGCTGCCTGGTGGCGGTGGGGTCTCGGCACAGAGCACCTTTAGTGTACAAGACTTATCGTCTGCAGCCTTGACTGGCTGGAGAGGGGCCGGGGTAAAGGAATGGAGTCCACTGCCTTTGAGGAAGTTTCTACGCAGCTACATCAGGTGCTAACCACCAGTGAAGACAGCCAGCTCACAGCAGAGGTGTTTTGGGATGACTTGAGATCTGTCTCCCGTAAAAGAACCCTGGCTTCTTGCTGCGGTGCCCTTGAGGTTCGAACGATATTTGATTACTGAGTGTCTGGCTCTTGCTGGAGGAGTCTCGTAAAGGTGCTCAGGGTTGTCACACTTTGTGCTTTTGACACTTGTTACACATCAATGCTGATGTTGCTAACGTTGAGGCAGCCACAGAAAAATGAAGTGACTGAGAATGTAAGGGGCAAAAAGCAATATAGGGGAACACATGCCTGTGCTGTGTTCTTAAATTGTTTTTTGTGTAATACTTGTGCCTGCAGTCATGCTGCTGTTCACAGCGTTGTAGGAGTCTGTATTCAAGTAGCTCAAAGTTGTAGCAAGATCTGTGACTGTACATCGTGACTGTACAATGTAAGTCACAATGTCACCTCAGGGTCTGGGTCCACTCAGCTGACTCTTCTGCAGTGTACACTGGCAGGACATGCAGATTGAAATGCTTGATTTTCAGGTGTTGGGGACTTTAGAAAGCCAGAAACGTCATCAAGAGGCTGCTGATTTTCACAAGGATAGTTCTGATAGTGGGAAAATTTTGACCAGTCATGGAGAAGATGTTATTGCCTCACTGTGGGGATTTTTGTTTGTTTATTTTATTTTATTGGAGTTTTATATTGTGCAATATTTTGGGAGTTCCGTTTCTTGCTAAATTCTTCAGTAATAGTGAACATAAATGTGTTGTGTTTTTCTAGAGGGGGGTTTTGTGTCAGTTTTCAGTGAACTGGCAGTGAAAAGTCAGTTAGTACTGAACAGCACTTTACTCACTTTCCCTGATTCTAAAACCTCTTGACATTAAAGCTCTATATCGATATCAATGGGGTTTAGTCTGTATTTTGTTATTCTGATAAAAATCTAAAGCTGCTCTGCTTCCTGAAGCCAATGTGCATGAATGAAATGGAGAGTCCAGTATTCACCTAGCCAGCCCTGAGGCACCTGTATGACCAGCAGTGTGAAAGATTTGAACTCTCACTATCTAAAGGGATCATCAACTTAGTTTTTTCTCCCCCAGTGTTGCCATCCCCCATTTGAATTACTATATCTGAAATGATTTAGTGGCTGGAAAGTTGCCCAGCCAAAAAAGACCTGGTGGTGCTGCTCAGCATCCATCTGAACATGATCCAGTAGTGTGCCCAGGTGAACAAAGAGGCCAGTGGCATCCTGGTCTATCTCAGAACAGGAGCAAGTCCAGAGAAGGACAATGGAGCCAATGAAGAGTCTGGAGCACAAGTCCTATGAGGAGCAGGTGAGGGAGCTGGGGTTGTTCAGCCTGGAGAAAAGGAGGTTGAGGGAAGACATTATCACTCTGCAGCTACCTGAAAGGAGGCTGTAGCCAGGTGAGGGCTGACATCTTCTCCCAGGTAACAAGTGACAAGACAAGAGGAAATAGCCTCAACTTGCACCACGGGAGGTTTAGATTGGATATTAGGAGGAATTTCTTCATGGAAAGGATGGTCATGCATATGGAAACAGGCTGCCCAGGGAAGTGCTAGAACTATTATGCCTGGAAGTGATCCAAAACTATATGGATGTGGAAGCTGGGAAACATGGTTTAAATGATGAACACAGTGGTACTAGTTTAATGGTTGGGCTCCATGATTTTAGACATCTTTTATCATTTTAATGATTCTATGATTATAGAATTTATACAGTCTCTCTTAAAATGTGTTAGAAGGATTCTGAAGGAGTGATTTGTATAGGGTAAAAAGACTGTTTGCCATGCCTTTTGGAAGTCCAGTGTCATGTCTTGAGATAACTGTAATCGTGTCCGTGTTGGCATTCAGACCACTCCATGGTAATAACTTTGTCATTTTATTTCATTTGATTCCTGTATTCCTTCCTGGGTTGCTTCCTGTATTGTAGGAAAAGCTAGTTTGCCCAGTGGAGCCTGTTTAGATAACTTATTCTGTTTATGCAGCAGAGGACCAGAAAAGGAGGGAAAACCAGTAGTAGGTATTGTGCTGGTGAATTTAGGGGAATTGTGAAGAGGAAGATTCGCAGCGAGGTGGTAACAGAGACGACATGAATTCTGTTTTGTTTGACTTGCCTTTAGGTTGTTACTAACCATAGAACATGACAGTGGGAGGTTAACATAAACTTTGTATGTGTGTGGTTTCAGACGTGCTAGTCCTAGGATTGTGTTAGTTTTGGCCTCTCTGTCTGGTTTTCTGTTTCTAAAATAAAGTTCTTTAAAAATTGCATACCTGTGGTGAGGAGGAGTTATGCAACTGTGCCTTGTGCAAACTTCTGCACTAAATAAAGGCAGATTGGTATACCTGGAGCACTTAAGTTGTACAACAGTTTATGTAGTTTTGCAGTTGCACCCTCATATAAGCAGAACTGTAGAGAGGAATAATCATAGATGGACAGTGAAGGCCTGAGAACAAATTTTAGCCATTGTTCATTATTTATTTTTCCATAATTACCAAGTGTCTCTGCCCTTGAACAGGCATGACATCTGCACTTGCAGAAAGTTTAATTGCTTCTATAATAATTTCGTACTAGAAGAAACTTAAATGTTGAATTTAACCTAGTTCAAGTGGCAGAAGGGAGTGAGAATTGTCCTAGAAGAAGTGGTATAATAAAAAAAGAAATATGAAAAACCACACACTTGTACAGATACAGTGCCAATACAGGCTATAAACCTCTGGCAAACTCCTCATTGAAATAAACATTTTCAATTATGTAAGCTAACAATTTGATGCTGTCTTGTGAATGGATGGCTTTATACTTTTTCCTCTCTCAATATGTTATAAAGATAATGATTACAATTTTAGCTGCAAATTGATTGTTTCACAATATCCTTACTGCATGCAGAGATTTAATACCTGAAAAATATTTACATCCTTGATATCAGTAGTGGAAAAGTATTGTAACAATCTCTAATTGCCTGAATGTCAGCAATTTATAAAATGAGAACACTTGTCCTGTAATGGAAACATAAACTAAAATTTTTTGGAAAAATCAAGAAATCAAAAATCACTGCAGGAAACCTAGCTGCATATCCCTAAACCTCTTAATCTCTATAGTATATGTAACGAACAGAACAGTTTTCTGTTCTACTCTAAGTTAAATAGTATTTTTGAGGATGGGAGTTTGTCTTCCTCCTCTCATGATGTCACTGTAGGGTGGAGGGTAAAATTTACTGTTTTGAATTGAATGACACATTTTGCTGGAGGCTTTTTTTTTTTTTTTTTTTTTGGTTAGAAAGNTGGCAATCCAAAATCTTCAGTCATTTCAGTCATCTCCAGAAGGATGGGTGACAGCCTGACAGCCTGAAACAATTCTTCCAGGAATTCTCTGAACTAGAACATCAATAAATTCTGTGGAAGAAACCTAGAGCCATGAAGTATGAAGAAAAATTGTCATTGATTTAGAATTTTTTGTTTAATACAACAGGGAGTATAGATACAGATGCTGTTCCTGCTTTAAACACGTTTTAGTTTCAGTGGTTTACTGATGAAGTGAACTGCACAAGGTAGTTCTGGACTGCTGTTGAGGGAGTTGCTAAACTAAACTAAGGCTATAGTGCTGAAAGTATGGTGATTTAACTTTATTATGGCAGGTAGTTTCAGTGAAAAGCTGTCAACAGGAGTGCTCTGCTATTGAATTTCAGCATAATAAAATGTTTTCTCAAGGGCAGAGCCAAAGAGTGCAGTTTTTTGGGTTTTTTTTTTGCAAGCTCTTTGATTCTGCAGCTGCTTTTATAAAGGATGTTACATCACCTGTTATGTTAAATCCTAAATGACCATGTGTCTGGAAAGTACAGAAGTTCAAAGCTGATACAGTGTGTGTTTTTGCAAATATGTCTGGGGTTTTTCCTGACTTTTACCCACAGATCTGGGAAGTTAGCCTTTACTAGAGACAAATTTTTATAGAGTTAAGGTGTATGTACACTCTGTGGAGGAGCTCTGTGCCTCCTCTGCTGCTTCGGTTGCGGGTGTGTGTGTAGTTCCCTGATGCAGCTGAGTGAAATCAGGGTAAAGTCTTGCAAAAGCAGGAAGTAGCAGTTATTTACCTGTGCATCTTTTACTTCTTTTGTACAGAAAGCAGTTTCTGTGGTGTATGTACATTCACTGTACAATTATACAATTAGCTTTGGTTTTATATTGATGTGAACAGCTATGCTGCTGAGTGGGGTATGGAAATCAAACAGCAATACTTGTGCACAGCACACTGTGAATCTATTTCTGAGCACTACATTCTATCCAAGACTGTGAGCCCTCCACCATGGCTCATTTCTACTCTTATGCCAGGATATTCATATAGCTAGCACAAGCTTTTCTGAAGTTTTCTTCTTGGGAAGTTTAGTGGTGTGGGAACTTCTCCATTTGTGGAAACAGTCTACAGAGCAGAAGTCCAGTCTTCCTTGGTTGTGCTGGCAGTAGGCACTTGCAAGCTGTGGTTTCTCAGGTTGGATTTCACTGCTTTAGATTACAGGAAAAAATGTGTGTTGCAATTCTTTCACTGTTGTCAAACTGCAAACTGGGTACAGAAAAGAGGGAAGATGTATTTGTGTAGAGCGTTGACTACACGACTTGTGTTTTATGCTAGGAAACAAGTAGTAGTTGTGAGGGATGCATTCTTTGTAGTGGTTATGTCTGTTGTGACTGCTGCAAGTTTCTATGTAAATATGAGTCATATATGGCAGAAACCACATAAAGATAATGGCCAAGCTTCAGAGAAACCACCTAGGAACTTCTCTTTTATTTTCTTGACTGCCTGCAGCAGCATGGAGCTGGCCAGTAGAAACCTGGTGGTTTCATGAATCCATTATTCTTTTATTGTGAATTAATACATTCATATATGCACATGCAAGTATGCAAACATAATCTCCTGCTAGGAGCAGATTGTTCTCAGTCTAATATAAAAAACCAGGGAACTGACCTTTCCAAAATACCAGTTTTCTGGTTTGTTCATTGTGTTTTCAACCAGAAATGCATCTTTCTAGAAAACAGGTAAATACATTGCTTAATGTTTTAAATATTTGGATTCTCTTAATTATGACTCTGACCACAGACTTCTTCCCGACATTGTGCTGCTTGGCCTGTATGGTGTTTCTGAATAGAGTCTGACCTTCACAATGCCTCTGTACCTTGGATTGGATATGAACAGGAAGATTTTAGTGGTGAAAGATATTGAAAATACAACAAAGTACTTTTAAATGTGTCTGCAGAGGACTGAAAACACAATTAGGAAATAATTGTCTAAACTTATATAATACTAGACATTGGACGTATTTCTAGGTAAGATGCTTATGATAATGTGTATACGGGAGTTTTGATATGAAATTTATATTTGATTATAGTTTTCCCCTGTTTCTGGGGAAAGTTCACACCTCTTTCCCCCAAATGCTAAATGACACAAATAAAATCATCCCATAACACCGAGCTTATGTTTCTTAAAGTACTTAGAAATAAGCTTGAGATTACAATCATGTAGCACTGCCTACAGCCAAGCAGGTGACTATTTCCAAAATCAGGCTGAAAACTCACAAGGAAAAAGCAGAATCCATAACTCAGTCTCAGACTCTTTTTTTCAAGAATTTTTCCTTAGTTTTTAAGTTGAAGGTATTACTGTGTCTGTCCTTAGTGTTGGACTTGGAGTTATGGTACCTTTCTCTACCCTCTTACTCCAGTTGCTGTCCTTTCTGAGGTCCATATGCTTGAGAGTTGTGCTGATTCTTGCTGAAGTCTCTGGTTTCAGCCCTAAGGAAGGGTTGAATGGAAGAAACTGTGTATGTTTGGCCAGTTTCTGCTAGCTGGTAAATGGAAATTGCTGCTTTTACAAGCAGGAAGTCACACTTGGTTAAGCATATGGGATAGTGTAGTTGTATGTCTTTTCATGGTGTGGGGTTTTTTGGCTCTGAAATATTTTAAGCATGGAAAAGGTCACTTTTAATTGATTTTATTGCAGCTTGGTTTCATTGGATTATTGCATGAGTCTCATTTTGCAAGAGTTAGTGTTTCATCGAAATTTTTCCCTTTAACTCTCCTCATCCAACAAAGTAGCACATAAAATTTGCTTTCTCTGCAGACAAACTCTTTCTGATTCTGACTCTTGTATCCTAGCACTCCTTGAATGCTCTTGAATGCCCTAGGAGATGTTTTAGGTTTTGATGACAGTTATTTGAGATTTCAATAAGATTTTGAGATTTATAAATACTTCTTTTTAGTAACAGGATATGAACCTGGCTCAAGCCCTTTGCAATAACGTCCTTTGTGCAACAGCAAGGAGTGAAACAGGACAGGACACTTCAAATTCCATCGGTATCTTTAACAAAAAAGGAATTTACACACACTACCCCCCCAAATGTGATCCAAAGGCACTAAAACATTCTGGCCCCTCTGTTTGCATGACCCACAGACATAGATGTGTCTATTTTGCGTTTCATTCCCCTTTTCCCTCCTTTTCCCTTTTTCCTCCTTTTTCCTCCTTTTCCCTTTTCCCTCCTTTTCCTCCTTTCCCCCTTTTCCTCCTTTTTCCTTCTTTTTCCTTCTTTTTCCTTCTTTTTCCTTCTTTTTCCTCCTTTTTCCTCCTTTTTCCTCCTTTTTCCTCCTTTTCCCTCCTTTTTTTTCCCTCCTTTTCCCTCCTTTTCCCTCCTTTTCCCTCCTTTTCCCTCCTTTTCCCTCCTTTTCCCTTCCCTCCTTCCCTCCCTGCTGGTGCTGCTGTCGTGACTGGTGCTGCTGTGCAGGTGTGGGTTCTGACAAGTGGCCTGCCCAGCAAGAGGGTGTTTTTGCAGCAGGACTGGCAAAATGCAGCTGTTTGGCTGCATGTTTGGGGAAGTCCTGTGCCAGGAGCTGATGTGTGTGGTGCCACTGGCCACTGGTGCCAATCCAGTGGGTTCCATACATGCCAGTGGCAGATACTTCTTGCCAGTAATGGAATGAACTGTGTGTTGCCTAATTCTGTGCTGAAATTAATTCCTTTCTTTTGGACTGTGCTCTTACCAGACGCTTTTAACAGCCAGCTTTCCAACTTGTAATTCTATTTTGAAGACTATCACCATCCTTTCAAAGTGACTTTTGAAATACTTTCAGGTTGTACCTGGCCTGCAGCTTTATGACCTCCGGCAAATCTGAATCTCTTGGTGTTTCTCTTGTTTTAGATTTCTTCTTAAAACTGGAATATTTGGAGCAAGAATTTTGGCTTTGGTTTTCCCTGTTTATTTTAAAGTAGCACAATTATTTTAATGTAGACAACGTTTAAAGAAGAGAACCGATTTAAGAAAAAATTGCCATTATATTGTTGCTGCTCTTTTCTACTTAGTAAATATGCCATGGGAAGTGAAGCATCACTTTTTAAAACCTATTTTTCTTTTAATACACAAGAAAGCCTTGACAGGGAGGTTTTTTTTCAAAGACTGAAACATTGTTATAGTCAATTGAAACTGGTTTTATGAAATTGGTTTTTTTGAAGTGCCTGAGAACTGAGCTTGCAGTCTCAGCCCTTAAAATGTGCCACTACTGAGTATTTAAATTGCTTTTGTCTTGAGATTTATGTTACCCAATAAAATCACTTTATCCTCTGTCTGCTGCTTGTGCTTTGCTTTATTGGTGTGTGTGGTATCAACATTTTGCTAGTTTCTCCTGATTTACTCAGTGTTCTAAGAAAGTAGATTATGTAGGTTGTGAAACTATGATAGTAAAAACAAAATTAAGAAAAAATTTAGAAAGTCGTCTTTATTTGTCACAAGTGCAAAAATTGAGATAAACGTGTTTTAATTACTCTTGGGTATTGCCTCTGTTAAGGAATTTTGCAAGAGAAATTGTCCTTCATTTCACTTCAGAGCATCAGCGATATATGGGATATTTATTTGTTTCCTGTGTTCACTGAGCTCCTTGCCTCTTGAGATTTATAAAGAGAAGTCTCTTTCTTTTCTGTCATCCAGTGCAAGCAGTTCGGTTTGTCCTTCTTATGCCCAGAGGTTTCAGGGGTTTTTTAACTGCTGAAGTTAATTAGGAGAATAAGATTGCATATTAATAGCAAATTTCTGAAAGCACTATGTTGGTGTTTATCTGTAGTTCAAGAAGTAAAAGGACATTTGAGGGTTACTGTATGTTTTCCTCATTTGGGAGATTAACCTTGTTCCTCATTGGGAAATATGTACAAAATGCACTTACTCATTCAGGAAGTATGCAGGCTTTATGTTAAAGTAGCCAGTGACAGTTTGATCTGTGGTCTGGCTTAATGTCTAAATGTTCAGTACATGCCCACTGAAGTTGCTTGTTGCAGAAATGCACAAATATAACTTGAGCATCTGACCCTTTATTTATTTAATTAACTACTTCTTACTTCACTGAAAAATGTTTCATTCCTCTTGAAATCAACATTTGGTGTTGTGTCTGCATCAAATCATGTTATCTTGCATAAAAAAAATTCCAGTTCTGTCTGAAATTAGACTAAGAATCTGGAAGTATAAACTCTCTTTTTGTATATCAAGAAAAGGTATTATATTTTAGCTTATGGCAAGACTGTTTTTTTTATTCTTATTTTAGAACAGTGTAAATTTTACACTGCTCATGTATTTCAATTGCTCATGTATTTCTATATTTTTATGGATCTAATGTGTCATCTGTAACATAGAATAAAATTGTTACTAATAATCAGGTTGATTCGAAAATAAAGCGAGTGCTCTTTTTTCTTCTAGAGTGGTGTGTGGAGATGGGGATTTCTGTCCCACCATGTTTTAATCTCTATGACTTTACAGCATTTTAACCCTACCTTTCTACTGTAGTCTTGTTGACTGAGAAAAGTCAACCTAGGTAGCATTGGTTCCTATGCAACAGGAATAATAGCAATCTGAAAATTTTATGAAGACTGGATAACTAAGTTTCCTGCCTTTCTCTTTGTTCCTTAGCTCCAGAAGAAAAGGATGCAATTAAAGGACAGTATGAAAAACTCATGGATGCTTATGGCTGCTTAGGAGAGCTTCAGCTTAAATGTGGTAAGTCACCATCTGCATGACTGAGATTATAAAATGCCCAGACAATGCTAAATGACAATAAGTGGCTAAAGTTGTCTAATTCATTAAATTGTGAAAGCTAGTTGCACTTTGTCATGTACAATCTGGAAAAGATCTGTTTCTTTTTCTACCTCGGGCCAAAACCATATCACTGAATGATGGATGGATTTTTTTCTTAATTTGTTTTGTCTAACATTCTTAGCTGCCTGAAGATAATTGCCATTCTTCTTTGCCACATTTGTCCAAGGCAAGCTATGATTTCTTAATTCTTCTCTTCTTGAAGGATCATGTTTAGACACTGATTATCATGGTCATCCAAGAGTACAGTACTGCAGATTTCCAGTTCTTGCTATAATGCCTAATTGCCTTCAATCATTCCTTCAGATAAGGATTTGCAGAAGAAGGCCTCTGGCTTCAATTAGTATAGAAAAAAATGTTTATTGTCGTTGATGTAAATTTTTGTACAGTTTGGGAATCTTGATTTAGCAAAGGACTTGTTATTACACTGCCTGAAGGAATGTTAATGGAAATAACATGTTTTAAGAAGAGAACTGCAGTGATTGATTTGAAGATGACAGGACCTTACACAGTACTTAAGAATCACTGATGGTTTAGTTGCATAAATAAAAGCACTGTACGCGTTGTTCCCAAGTTGTTTCAAGGAGCCCTAATTTTCACTTGGATAAATGACAAGACTTTTCCATATTGCTTAATGCTTGGTCAAGGAGTCTAGCAAAGGCAGTGGTGGTGTGAGCCCGGGTGTATTTAGGCCAGTAGATATAATTGTGTCTTTTTATGCCCTGCTTACCATTTTGTAGCCTGTGAAAAATGACTTGAAATTGATCTGAAAAGGAACTGCAATCTGTAGGACTTTGGTGTCATAATTTTAAACTATAGGTCCATCTTAGTCTTTTTAAATGAGTGTGGACTTTTTGCTTGTTTTGTTTCTTTGGAGTTAATTAGACATTTCTCTGGAGTTTTATATCAATTTGCTAATGTAATTTAAAATGGAGGACTCGTGATTAGTTTTTCTTGGCACTTGAGTCTGTTTTTCTTCACAGAAGTCTAATGAATCCTGTTGTAGTAATAAAGCAACGTAGCTATTGAATTCAATCTCTTCAAGCTACAGATAAGGGTAGTTTTTTATGTGGTGGGAACCAAATATATTCAATTTTCATCTTCATGTTAAAAGGTGAACGATTTCAAATGAGGTGTGAAATATTCTCAGCCTTACTTTTTCTCATGTCCTTATTTCTTCTTGAACAACATATGCTTAACTTCAATGCTCTGAAAGTGTGAGGTTTTTCCTTCCTGAGCTTTGTCACTGTACCTCTGCCTTGTTCTAGCATTAGATTATAAGTTCTGGTACGGAACTTGCTTTGGAAGGGATTGTTAAAATTCAGTGAAAAGTCAAAGGGTCATGCTGTAATGGTAAGTGAAGGTAAGCTAACATTTTCTGCTTCTGAACATGTTTAAAAAGCCTGCTATCTCACTATTCATGACATCGCCCAGGTTTTTGTCACAGTCTGGTTTAGACCTTCCATCTTACTTGTAAGTGAGTTCCATCCCTTTAGCTATTGCTTACATAAAACACTACAAAGGAATTGTAATGGGTATATATAGCAAGATTTTGGTAGCAGGAGGGGCTACAGAGCTGCCTTCTGTGAGAAGCTGCCAGAAGCTTCCCCTGTGTCCAATGGAGCCAATGCCAGCTGGCTCCAGGACAGAGATGCTGCTGGTCAAGACTGAGCCCATCAGCAGCAGTGGTAGTGCCTCTGGGATAACAGACTTAAGAAGGGGAAAAAACTGCTTAGTTGAAGGTGGAGAAGAGCAGATTTAGAATCTGTGAGAGAAACAGCTCTGCAGACACCAAGGCCAGTGAGGAAGGAAGGGCAGAAAGTGCTCCAGGTGCCTGAGCTCAGACTCCTCCCCAGCCCATGGTGCAGACCATGGGGAAGCAGCTGGGCCTCTTCAGCCCATGGAAGTCCATGGTGGAGCAGAGATCCACCTGCAGCCCTTGGAGGAGACCCCATGCTGGAGCAGGTGGATGCCTGAAGGTGGCTGTGACAATTTGGGAGGCACACAGTCGAGCAGGCTCCTGGCAGGACCTGTGAACCCATGGAGAGAGGAGCCCATGCTGGAGCAGGTTTGCTGGCTGGATTTGTGACCCTGTGGGGGATCCACCCTGGAGCAGTTTGTGAAGAACTGCAGCCCATGGGATGCAGTAATGTTGGAGAAGTTCAAGGAGGGCTGTCTTCCATGGGAGGACCTCCACTTTGGAGCAGGGGAAGAGTGTTAGGAGTGCTCCCCATGAGGAGAAAGGAGTGTCAGAGGCAATTGTGATGAACTGACCACAGCTCCCACTTCCAATCCCTCTGTACCACTGGGGTAAAATTGGGAGTAAAGTCAAGCCTGGGAAACAGGGAGGAATGGAGGAAGGTGTTTTGCTCATTGTCCTACTCTGTTTTGATTAGTGATACATAAAACTAATTTCCCCAAGTTAAGTTGGTTTTGCCCATAGCTGCTAAATGATCTCTCCCTGCCCTTATTCAACACATAAGCTTTCATTTTATTTTTCTTCCCTGCCTAGCTGGGGAGGGGAGTGACGGAGTAGCTTTGGTGGGCACATGGCATCCAGCCAGGGGGAGTCAAATAACCACAGGAAGGCAATGTAACTTTTTCCCTTTTTGTGTAATGTATTTTAGCAGCTGCAATCAAAGACAGAGTTGGCTAGCTCTTCACTGAACTTCAGTGGGTGCACAGACTGTTCAGGAGTATCGGCATTTTTTTCTTACTACTGGAAACGTGAAGACCATAAGTATTAAATTAACTGAGAGTATTTGTGAAAATACATTCCACCGGGATAGCAAGAGTATATTTGTAGAGCAGAAGGGGAAACTTTTTGCCAAGACATGAAAGATGTCTCTGAACATTTTAATTAATCTGTAAATATCACTACTTAAAAATCCAAATAAATCACATTGTATGCCTGCCAAAGTAGATCGTTCTTTTCACAAGAAAGTAGATGAAATATGTGAAACTGACTCACAAAGTTAATGTTTCCCACCAGTAATAACATTCACTTCTATGTACTTATGTCTGTTAACATGACTCACTAAGTTCTTCTGCTTTCTTTTGTGAGATGGATGGCAGCAGAATGAATTGTACAGTGTCTCTGAGCTGTACCTCAGCCAAGATTTTGCTGCCAAAGAAGATCTAGCAGTGACAAATACATCATAAGCAAAGTGTTAAAAGAGCTGGCTTTACAGTGGTTTTTTCAGATACTGTGATGTCAGGAAGAGATGCATACATAAGGGGATATTTTAATACCATCACCACATAGGTTGCTTGGTTTAATACAGCTGATGTATTTGGGGAGATATTTTGAATTTGATTGTGTATATACTCTCACTCTTGTGGCACATACACTGTGTGTAGTTGAAAGGATGAAATTTCAAAGGAAAAAACACAACTAAGTACCTGTCTTCTGTTCTTTTTGCACATTTCCTAGAAAAGTAATTGTATTTAGAAGAAGGAGAAAGAGGAGTGTCTTTGAGACTAAAATGGTAGTTTGGAAAGTCTTGGTTCTTTTCATAATTCTGCTGCAGAAATCCTCAGGAATTTTCAGCTAGAAAAAGAATGGTGGTTAGACTGTACTGCTCTGCTGTGTTCTGTTGCTATTTTTGAAGACAAATGAGAGGGAAAATTGGTTTTTAGTAGACTATAAAATGGAGTGGAGTATGTGTGGCGTGGGAATAGAAAAGTCTGAGGCAACCTAAGGCAATGGATGACTGTGATGGAATGGAGAAAGAGCAAATAATGGAGAAGATCCATTTTTAAGAGAAAAGGCAGTCTTGAGTAAAGTAGTTACAGTTAAGAAGGGCAAAATAAGAATTAATATTACCTTATTTTCACTGTAGCTCAAAATGGGCAACATTGAAATCATCCCTTAAGCTGCAGGGGAAACAATTTCCTTGACTCATGTAGACAGGTTAAATACAGAAACCTCAGCTTATTATTGTACAGTGTGACGTATCAGAACTGCATTTCCTGTTCAGCTTGGATAAAGGCAGTTGATTTCACAAGAGCATTTGAAAAAATGGATGGAAATTATTATTGTCTTGTTTCTGTGCTAAATATTCTTCATTCTCTGTCTTCCTTGTGCAACCTAATAAAAGGGCATTCAACACATCACTGTGAGCAAAACATTTCTTACATTTCTTCAGAAGTGTTCTTTACAGACTGTTGTAGTGATTGATAGCTGTAATGGAGCAAAATAATGATCTTGGTCACAATGCATGAACATTTGTACCCATTTATCTGAGATCACAGTTTGGTCCATAAGCTTTGAAATAATGCTTTTCTTTAGTACTATATGTGAGTCTTGCTTTTTCATAGATGTGTTGCTGTGGAAAGTATGACCAGTAAGGAGCACTTCACTTCTTGCTCTAAAATGATTTCAAAGATTTCTTTAAAATGTTCCAGATTGCATCCCAAGGACAGGAAGGACATTTCTACTGTTGTGACCTTCAGTTGCAGTTCTTACATTCCTAAATCACTTTCATCTATGTGTACAGTTTAGATAGGCTAATATGAATCAGGATTGTACATTAAACTACTTGTGTAAAAAAAAAAAGGTTTTTATTTTCCAAGTGGGGTATGGTAAATAGTCTACAGCTGACGTGGTTGGTACCAAATGAAATTGACCTGAAGAGGCAACTGCAATCTGGAGAATTTTCATGTCATGATTTAAAACCATAGGCCTGTCTAGATGTTGCTGATAAAGAAGGGAAGACATGGAAAGCCTTCTCTGTGTGTAGCTGTATAGCTTAGTGGTAAGTAATTTCTTACCTTACTTACCTTACTTACCTTAATAGACATGACTAAAAGATGAGTAGTGGAGCAGTGTTTTGGCAGCATTAATTCTGCTGTGTGAGGTTCTAAAAGGGTGAAAGGTTGACAGGAGCCTCTGTTCAGAAGCCCATGGCTACATCTGTGCTATGGATAAAAATGGGCAGGACACAGGCACAGAGCGCTGCCAATAGGATTATGGTGCATAGCTTGTTCCCTGTGCCAAGAGGGCATGCACATCAAGCAAGGATCTTCCTCCTGCAGACAGTGCAGTGATAGCCCAGAGATGGTTCCCAGGAGCACTGTCCAGATACTGCCTGGAATGAAAATGCTATCAGAGGATGAGGCTTGGAACCTTTTTCCAAGGTACAGTCAGAGAGATTTGTGTTAAGCTATATCTATGGTGTTATAGGGTTTCTGCATTGGCTGTTTTGAAGCATATCCTCAGTGATTTAAGCAAATAAGACAGGTTAGAGCTGGTCTGAAGACCACCTCAACTCACAGAGCAACCTGGAAGGACCAAGTGGCAAAGCAGGCTAGCTTTATCATACCTTAAATCTCTATTTTCATCCTTTTTCTCCAGATTTCTGTTGTGTAAGCATGAGCTCCTTTGCCAGCCTGGCTCTGCTCAAATGTATCATCAAAGGTGTGTGGTGGCTGCTTTGTAATTTGGAGTACTGTAGAGAGACTATTCTGTGTATATGGAACTGTAGGATGGCTCGAGTCAGAGGGGACCTTTATAGACCCTCTGCTTCCACTGCCCCTGTCATAGGCAGGGACGCCTACCTCTAGACCAGGTTGCTTGAAGTCCCTCCCAACCTGGCCTGGAACACTTCCTAGGGGTGAGGCACCCACAACATCCCTGGAAAACCTGTTCCACTGTTTCACTACTCTCATTGTAAAAGATGTCTTCCTTGAATGCAATCTAAACTTGCTGTCTTTTAGTGGAAAACTGTTGCCCCATGTCCTATTACTACAAGCCCTTGTGAAAAGTCTCTCTCCATCTTTCTTTAATAGGACCTCCTTTGAATATTGAAAGGCTGTAATAAGGTTGTCCCTGAGTCTTCTTTTCTTCAGGCTGAATGACTCCTGAGTCTTTCGTGTGGAGTTACTGCCCAGTGACAGAAAAGTATCACAGCTTTAGAAAACCGATCTCTTATACTTCAGGGACAATGCATTTGGTCTTAGGTGTGATTACTTTTTTGGAGCTTATTAGCTGGTGGTTTAAGGGAGCAGAGATGCTGGGCCTTTGAATGTGTAGATGAGTATCCCATTTAGGTGTGAGAGGTTGAGTAGAGGAGGTAGTAAAAAGACCTCATAGTCTCTGGTAAGCAAGAGCAAGTTTCTAGGTAAGGCAAATATTCCTACTCAATACCTTCTTAAACTAGAGGATTATTCTGTTTAGATCCAGTGATTTTCTACTGGTTACAAGCTCCTCGAAGGACAGAACCACAGGTAACAAGCCCTGTATTATTAAGTTTTTGTTCTCTTTGGCTATTTTAATCTTGACTTCCTCATTTGATCTCTTCTGAACCGTCTAGGAAAGCTTAAGTAAGTAATTAAGAAAGTAATGAAAGTACTTGTAGTCTTTGTCTCAGCATAGCACCCGGGCAACTCTCCAAGTCCTTCACTGCTGGTTTTTTGTGACTAACAAAGCTGATATTAAGGCATACTAATAGTGTTTCTATATATTGCTTCCAAAGTCTCGTGAGTGAAGCTTACTTAGAGCTGATCAGTTTTGCATGGTTTCAGCTCAGTCACAGAAGATTTTAGCTATCCTGAGAGATAGCTAACTACTCCTCCTCACCCTTTCTGGAGGCTGCAAGGCAGTATTTGGTCAGTTATGAACTCTCGTGGTGATTACTGATGTGTCTCCTACTCTTTATAATTACACAGTCATGTGCAAAGGAGGAATAAACTGTCAGTATTTCTAGCCCTCTGCTGCAATATCACAAGCACAGGAGACATATTTCTTGGAAGCACTCAAGAAGGAGAACATGGCACAGTGTTGTTACAGAAAGAAATGTGATGAACAGAGCTTTTTAGTAAATACCACCTACATTGGCCTTTATACAAAACTGAAGTCAGCAGAACAGAATGAATAAGATCTAATCTCCCACCTTGCCCTGACATTCCAGTCCAAGGTGCCCACGCAAATATTCTGGCCCTGCTGAAAACCACCCCTAACTAGTTTCTGTAGTCAGCCTGTTATCTGAAAGCAAGGACTCCCCTACTGGTGTTTCACAGAAAGAATAGTTGTGTGAGAGCTGGTGTGTGTTTTCAGACAGTGGGTCACCCTGGAGGGTTGAAAAGTGATCCTGAGAAGTGTTCCCTTTTGCTGTCTGAAGCCATACTGTCCCAGATTGTTACTGTGCCCTTAGCTAATTAACTTGCTCTTGGCAGGTCAGCTGTTGGTTCTGCTGTGCTAAATTAATATAACTTGGCTCGTTTCCACCTTTTCTTACTACCTGGAGTGACTAGGCTGACATTGTCTCCATTACAGGCCAATTTAAGTGAATCAAACAGTTTCTTTGTAACAAAACCAGCATTTTCAGAAAAAATTGTTTTTCTATTGTTTCTTAATTATCATTTCAGAGAGTATGAGCAGAGATTGAGATGGTTCTGTCTATGAGGGATCTGATTACAGTAAGGTTCTCAAGCTCCAAACTTATCTTTTCGTTTTGGGGCCCTGATGTTCTGCTGCTTCATGGTTTCACAATTACAGCAGCTATAAATTGTTTTAGTGATAACTGAGGTTGTCATCGAGTCATGCACACGCTTTAGTGCTATAAAAAGCAAAATCTCAAGAATTGGTGATACCAAAGTTTTATGAATGTTTGAATATACCCAGCTTCAGTTGAAGCCAGTGAAGAATCTGAATGCTGTATGTTCTCAAGGGTGGTGAAATTGATTTTTTGAGTGGCGTCCCAATAGTAAGCACATTGCTCTTCATAAAGTCAGTGGGGAAAACACACTCTAGTGCAGGAAAGGATGTCGATGAATAAGTGCTGTGGAATATTGTGCAATTGCAGCCATTTATCTGCGGTTAAGAAGAACACAGAAATGTAAAGAGCGTGGCCTGCCTGCCTGTTGTTCCTGTTTGTTCTCTTGTGAAGCAAAGGCACTGGCCTCTGCTGGAGCCCTGTTGGCATTGCATGTGACAGGGCTGATGAGAAGCTATGTCTGCCTGGAAATAACCCTTTTATGTCTGTCACCTTCTAGGTAACACTCGGCTGCACTTTCTGGTCCTGGTCACAGGCTGTACCTCAGCGGGAAAAATCCTGGACGCTGAAGTTTACAAAATTACTGCAACAGATTTCTGTCCTCTCCAGGAAGAAACCAAGGAAGACGAGCGCGTTACTGCCTTGAAGAAAATACTGAACTCTGGGATGTTCTATTTCTCCTGGCCTAATGCAGGCTCAAACTTTGACCTGACTGTGCGGGCTCAGAAGCAGGGTGATAACAACTATGAATCTGGTAACTCGTTCTTCTGGTTAGTACTGCATGTTATACCTGAGTCTTCTGCTGTCCCCACCTGTATCTCATGGGTCAGACATTCTCAGAGGGAAATGAACATGTGCATTTCAAGTGCATCTCCTTTCATTTCATTGACATGTCCTTTTACAGGACAGGTGGCTTTAGTGAATTCATGGTAAATTGTGTTTAATTAGAATTAATCTGATAGCGAAGTGCAATTATAAAATGACATTTTATGCTTCAAAGGGGGAAATACAAGATATATATTGCTCATACTACAGAAACATGTCTCTATATGTCATGAATAGTTTCCCCTGCAGTCCTTTTTAATGATTTTCTTTAAAGTTATCTAATAGAAACCTGTGCTTGAACTGTTCCTAAATCCCATCATTTGCACTGAAGTATCTGTTATTTTTTAAAAGCATGTGTTTAAAGTCTGTAGTTTATTATTTCAGTAATGTCCTCTAGTTTTTATGTTGAAAACACCAAGAAAACATCAATATTAATATGTTTACAGCTCAGTGAAAGTTTAAGTTGCACGAAAGAAAATTCCTGCAATACACTGTTCTGTGCTTTTTACTTTCTTGTGCTTATAAAGCATAGAAAAATTATTTCATATTGTGGTAAGTATTGGTTGAGGGGAAAGGAGAAAACACAATGCTAGTTTGATGTAATTCAGCTTGTTTGCTTTGCAAGTTTTGGCATAATACTTGCATTTCTATACCCTTTTACCCCCATTCCCTTCTTTTTAAACAAAATGATAGTCACAAAGCAGGCATAGCTGTTCTGGAAATAAATGAGGGTTTGATGTAGGTGGGAAATAACTGGCAGGGTTAAATGTGGGTGTGCTGCTAGAATGTGCAGTAAGGTTTGTGGCCCAAAGTAGGTGAATATTAAATAAGCAAGAAAAGTTCATAATGCATGATAAATTAACATGAGAGAGAAGTTCAGTTAGGCTAAATAATCTTTCCAGCTGTGATGTGATTTTGACTCGTAAGATCTAGTGGTTTGAGTTTAAAACTGTAGAAAAGTACACAATAAATACTTGCTTGCATCTGTGCTAATAATGGATCCCTCTCCAAACATTGTTAAGTCAGACACATGTCAGAAATGAGTTGTACTCCTATGATGAGACCGCTAAGAATGGCAATATTCCATAATAAATTAAAAACATGTAACTCTTTTTCCTTCTACTGCCTTTTGAAACTTTTCTTCTTGGAAGATAAGTGTATTTGAACTGTCCTTCTTTGCTGCTTCTGGCTAATCTAGAAGTAAATTCTGAAGAGTTTCCATGCTCCAATATGTTGTAGAACAGGGGAGAATGATGACAACATCACATTATGGGCAAAAAGACGCTCCAAAGAAAATTTATCTTGAGGTAATTAGGTGATATGGAAATTTCAGACCAAAAAATGGATGCCTGAGGAAAGTAAACAATAAGATAAATAGTTATACAATGAAAAGTCTAAGATCACCTTAGTTATAGGCAACACAAACTGCCTGTTTAATGAACTGCAACAACAACAAGTTCTACTGGAATCTGCCTGAGTGAGGACTTCCTTTGCAAGCAGAACTGGGAGAAAGGTGGAACAGATAGCAAGAATTGGTTTAGAGCTGCTTTTTCTGTTACATATTTTGATTAAAAATGTAATATTGGCTTGCACCTTTTCCAGGTAAATGCTGTACTCTAGAAGAACAATATTTTAGGAGTTTCACTCTCTTTTACAGCTCCTCTATTGAGCAATGCATGGTCATGAAAGATATTTTCCTGGCCCTCCTGTGTGACTAAAGGCACATTTTGAAACATGAAATAAAGAAAAACATCACAATAGAAGAGACTAGCATCATTGTTAACTAGACATGATAGGTTTCTTGAGTTGTTGATCTTGAAGGTTAGAACAGAGGTTCCTCTTCATTTTAGTAGTACTTTTTGCAATATCTCTAATGACTTATAGATCCAGTTTCTGCTTGGAAAATTTTTTTCTGGAAATCCTGCTGGATTTTGAACCAGTTCTTCATCTTATAGTGAATGCTAAGGTCCAGGCAGTACTCTTCTATAAAAAGTAATTAGCTTGACACCACCGTAATTTATTGAAAAGATTGCTAAATATAAATTTCTGGAGCTGAAAGAGGTGAGATTTGCATCTGAATTCATAAGACAGGTACAAGGTATAAAGAGGGTAGCTGTGTGGTTAAAATTTTCTGTGTTCACTGCAGTAGTTCACAAGGGTTTCTTTCTGATATTTCCTGGGTTTGGGTAGAGATAAGGTACAGCAGAAAAGGGGTCATAAAATATTCATTGATTAAATTAGCAATTGTTGTCAGGTGGCAGCCATGCCTGTCTGTTTGCTTTATTCAGTAATGTGTCTGTGTTGTTGAACCTTTCAGGAACCAGCTGTTGCATGTGCCCTTCAAACACTACCAGGTGAACTGCTCTGACTGGCTGCTGAAAGTGATCTGTGGGGTGGTGGACATTCGCACTGTTTATGCTTCCCACAAGAAGGCAAAAGCCTGCCTCATCTCTCGCATCAGCTGCGAGCGAGCTGGTGTCCGCTTCCACGTCCGAGGGGTCAACGATGATGGACATGTGTCTAACTTTGTTGAGACAGAGCAGGTAAGAGGATGTATCCAATGGCTTTGCATAATTTAGTCCACTCATGTTTAATTAGGGCAACAAGAATTAAAGGAGCTCAGCAAATGTTTTTTTTCACGAATGTTTAAAATATTATTGCATGGCAAACCCGTTTGTTCTTGTCCATTAAGTGTTTTTTTGCAATCTGGTCTTTTTCTCTATATCTGACTTTTTCGTTCACATGGTTTTCACTAGCACTTTTAATTTTTCTCCTGAGTGTGAAAGTCTGGCCATTTGATGCTGTAGTGAAATGTAGACTTGGGGTTTTAAACCCCTTCAGGAAGGTGTCTAGCAAAGGTGCTGGGACCTCATCTTTGACTAGTTAAGTTTGGTGTCAAATCATCTTTCTCTAGTAAAGAAAATGTTGTAAAAATAACATCTCAGAGTCAGGCAAATTCCAGTTCAACTAATTTTGGAGGAGACTGCTTTTATATTCTCCATTGGTCTGTGGAGGATTCTCTCCAATGTGAGGTGGTATGACAGTATTTATACATGTGTGGTAAAATCCTCATTTCCAGTTGATGCTGAGACAAATTATGTGTGTGAAATGCATTCAGCAGGCTCCCTTGATTGGCACAGCCAAACAAAACAACAGAGTCACTTGACTTTATTGCACATGGTTTAGCTTGCTGCTTTGAAAGTCAGTAAAAAGCACTGGACCATGGAGAATCTGAAGTCTTCTGTGCCAGCTGAAGTGAGTGCTTTCTTACTCAACTGCAATCATCTTTTCCTTTTTGAACTAAAGTAGTAATTACTAGCAGTCAGAACCATCATACAGAAATGGATCACTGTATAAACAGAATAGACAACTGGCTGGTAGTTTTCGACAAAGAACAGGGATTTGCTCCTAGAATTTGGTTGTTTTCAGCATCTTCTGGGCTTATCTACAGAGCTGCATGTGTGGCATAGGTTGTATATGTATGTGTCTATGTATGTAGGTGCATGTACAATGAAAGTAGATTGCTTGTGTGATGCTCATAAGGGGAGCATGAAACAGTGAGGGCAGCATAGAGATACTTGAGCTGTGTCACTGAAAGCCTGTGCCTCATGGCTGACGAAGGCACCCTGTCTCAAAGGTGTCCACACTCCTGTGGGCTGACAGCACTAGTATTTCCTCAGGGCAATGTGTGAAGGTAGCAGCTCTCACCCTTCCTGTTATCCCACTGCATGAGCCATGCATGTCTTCAGGCACCTATTTGTCCAAAATCCAGCCATGTTTGTGTACTTTCTGCATTTCCTCTAAGTTGTTTCCATAATACAGCTTTAACCTTTTTGCCTGGCTCTGCCTAAAGACACATGCAGAGCTACCTTAGATTTGACAGTTCTTTGATCCTCGGGAGGATGCCTGGAGGAGTTGCAGACTGGTATTCCCCAGCCTGCTGGTGAGGTTCAATTCCCAAGAGGTGTTCAAAACATGCACAATGTCACATGTGTGACTTTCTGCCCAGGGGTCAGAATTCTCTCCGGGGGTATGGGTGACTTCTTGCTCATGTCCCTCCTTTTCCTGGTTTGCTTGCATTTTCAGTTAGGCTGACAGCTTTCCACTTAGTGTTCAGGCTCCCACAAATTCTGATTGTTGAATGTGAAGCTCTTCCCCTGCAGTGCTTGGGTCTTTAATGTCAGCCTCTGTCAAATTCTCTGCGAATAAATCTCTTGTGTACCACTGATCCAAAGCAATTGCAAGTCAAGTCTTGCAACATCTACACCTTTCTAGAAAGTCTGTCAGTGCATTGGGAGACGCAGCTATGTTTGCTTACTGAAAAGTGGAATTTTCCCCTGGAACCTGGGAACAGAAGAAGGAAAGTCTGCCATTTTAAGTGATAACTCGTACATTCTGCTATTTTAGTTGAGTATCTTCTTATGAATATTAGTGCAAAACACTAATCCTGTTACTCAGGATTAGAAGAATGTTCTCTTGCTGAAAAGCAGGGGAAAGAATATGTTAGAAAGGGTTGTCAGCTTTTTTTCACTGAGTCTCACATTTGTGGCACTGCATATAGCAGTTGACTTATTATGGGAAATACTTCTGCTATCCTGTGCTCACTAGGTGGGTCCAGAGTAACTCATTTTATTTTGTAATATTCCTGGAGTACATCATGTTACAAATGTTTAGCATGAAAAATAAGGTGGTCTTTGCATTCTAGCAGAAAACCTGCCACCTGAGTGGCAAAACAGTACTTGATTGCTGATGCTTCCCTTAGCTGGGTCTGGGTCAGGCTCTCTGTGGGAATTGCTGTTCTTTATTCCTATTCAGTCAGAAGTGGGGGAATGGAAGGCTTTTTAGCGTTTTTTCAACTGGGTAAGCAAAAGTGCAAGAGTGAAATGGTTTTAGAGTGAAAGGCTTGAGTGGGTTCAAAATTATAGCAAGAGTTTGTAGTTTTATAGGATTGTGTGTTTTTGTTTGAAATAAGGAAAAGGAGGTTGCTGTTACTAATGGTGCTAAACACTAATTTTACCAAGCTGTATGTCCTAAGAAAGCAAAGCTGGGCTAACCACTAGGATGCCTGAGATCCAGTTCAAGCTGGCATCTCCTTGCCATTAGGAAGGAAGAGTCCAAGAATAAACTCTCTCCTACTTTCATAGTAAATGACTGACTAATCTCCTATGAGGTAATATCTTGGCTGAATAGCATTTTGTTTCCATTTACTGCAGCCTATACCTTATAATGGCATGTTGGCTATGTGCTTTCATGGATAAATAGCACCCTGGGATTCTGAAAAACCCAGGACTTTCCCCCTCTTTGTTAGAATTGCTTCTAACATTTTTCTGTTTTTAGGAGAGAGAGAAACAATTAATCTTATTTCCAGGCAGCTCTTTTATGCATAGATGGTATGCTTTTGTCTCCCACTGAGTTAGCCTCGTGGCATTTCAGCTCTGCAATGAGTCATTTTTTGTAGGCTCGCTTAACTGCTGTGACTCAGTGTTTGAGAAGAAGGGGTAAAAAGTAAAAAAACTTCACTTTTTCTTTAAAAAAAAAGAACAACTTCTAGTATATCTTTAAGCTTTTTGATAATTTGTCTTGTGTCTCTTTATGAAGAAGAAACAAAATATTATAGGAAACACTTAAGGAAAAACAAAATTAGGGGAAAAAAGGGCAATCCCTTCAATGTGTACTTTCAGATTTGCTGACATATATTTTGTAATGGGATGGTAGCCCTTTCTACTTGCAGCGCTTGCAGTATTGCAGTTAATTCTCAAGCAGCTTTTAAATCAGTCTCTGTTTCTCAGTTGTAGCTTAAATGTTTCCCTTTCACCTTTTCTTCCTCCCCTAGTTATCCTTTGAAGTTGAGACCGTGTTGCATTTTTGTAATACTTTTCTTCTGATAGCTTTGAGGAACTAGAAATTCTTTCTTCATTAGTTGTGTGCCTGTTACTGCTCATATTTCAGCTCTTCTCTGTTATCCTCCAAAGAGTTAGGCAAAAATTTTTGTATGTGGATTACAAGGAATAATTCTAATTAACTAAAGACAAAGAAATGGTTTCAGTTTTTCCCCCTTCATGGAATTGTTCAGTAAAGAAAATTGAAACCTTGAGAAAGCATTAAAAGGAAATACCATGAGTTTGAATTAACCTTCCCTTTCTTCCAATTTCAGAAACAAAATCAGGCATGGTTTAAGGAAAATGATCCCTATTTCACAATACCTCCTAGACTGTGTTGGATAGCTCTCCAGGAGTGGAATGGATGCAATCATGTGGTTGATTTATTTTCTGGATCAAGTTTTAGTATGACCCCAGGCAAAGCAAAAAGGGTTATTTTGGCAAATATATCCTTGGGTCCCATGGTCTGAGCTAAAGGGACTCACAGAGAAATATGTTTAGGCCATCTGCTTTCCATGCTCTTTGTGTAGCAGAGCTGGGGATCCTCAAAGAAGCCATCTGAACATCCATTTAATCAGGGACTGTGTCTCTGTGTACCACTTGAGTCTGTAATGAATTTTGCTCTTTGAAGTTGTGACCAGATGATTATTTGTTTCCAATAAAGCTGAGTGATGGAGATTAGTGAATAAATTATTCCAAGCAATAAATGGGCACAGCATGCTGGGATTAGAACACCAGTGGGTTGACAGAAGATGTTTGCTTCTTGCCCACAAGCTTTCTAGCAGTACCTGTGCATGAAGCTTGTTTACCAGGAAAGATCCTTGAGTCACAGGGGCAAGGTCTGGCCCTATGCAACAGAACAGAAAGACTGAAAAGTGTTCCATTGAACTGTCAGTACTATCACCCTTGATCCTGAGTTGGAGAAAGAGACCACAAAGAGAGTCTAAGACCACAGAAGCTGAAAGAAAAACATGGAAATTCTAACACCAGAGTTCAGAGGCCAAATAATCTATTGTTAAGGCAAATAGGTATTCCACATGAGTTAACTATCCAGTTGCTGCAGTGCTGTCTGATGGGAAACTGGTCTGAAAGTTCATGCAGCTGACTGGATTGGATTGTAGTATGGGCCAGAACCCTTGAGATTAATGAAGTAGTCCTCAAGTGTTTTGAGGATTTGATAGGAATGAATATTCTCCCTGGGGTACATAGGCAGCAAATTGCCATCATTTTGGATCTAAGACAAGATGTAAGACTCCACTAAGACAGAGATTTAGCAGTATGTAAGAATCCTAATGACCAAGTGTTGTCCAAAAAGTAACTGATTGTTGTTGAACTTCTAGAGAAAAACCAGCGTGGTCTTCTTGTCCCTGAGGAAAGGAAAACAGAGGACAGGAAAATTCTGGATATAGGGCATTTTACTTCTATTAAAGTTTATTTCTTAAAGACCTGTTGATCTTTGGTCTAGTACCTTAGAATAAGGGAAATGGCTCTGCCAGTGGACAGGGTAATAAAGTCAAAACTAGAACAACATAAAACTGGGACAGATATGTGCTTGTAGAAAGCATGACATTGTGCACAAAAACTAATCAAGTCTGTGAAGAATATGAGAACATGAGAATACGAGAAAAGAAACTCTACTTGTCCGTGCATAAGCAACGAATTTGGAATCTTTTATTTATGAGTATAATTTCAATCTAAATGTATTATCGGTGCTTATTTAATATTTTAGCAAATAGGATTTCTTACAGTGTATGTGGCTGCTAAGGTTATGTCCATTCCTGATCTGGAAAGTTGTATTAGTCTTTAACCTGCTTTCTTAACAAGTCTGCTGGTAGGAAGTCTATTGCCACTAATATTGTAAGATCAAGAGACATGTACACTAAAAGGCAGTATCAGGATCAAGGGTCATGTTCCTTGGAGCGGTGAATGAAGGATAGTGGGTATTAATGAAATTGAGGGAAGATTTGCACAGTTATAACACTTAATGAAATGGTTAGAGTCTGTTTAGGAAGGAATGACTGGCAGAAAAGTCATTTTAATTAAAAAAATATTAGGTCTTTTTCCAACTCACTGGCAGCTTGGAAAAAAATAATTTTGGATTCATCTGAGTCATGGGAATGAGGTGAAAGGATTGTGAAAGACCAGAGAATTGCTTCAGAGAACAGAATGATGAGCCCTGTAAGCAAACAGAAAAATAAAGTACTTTCTTGTGAATGACTATGTTGGAGAGACTGTGCTCCCTGTTCAAAAACCTCACCTAATTTCTAAAATTCAACATACATAAAAAACATAAGCATACATGGCTAAAAAATGTCAGTTTCTTTAAAATGCACTGCCATTATAGGAGAGTCCTGCTTTAGAGCTCAGTTTGACAGGCGATCTCCCAGCCAATCACATCAAAGTTTAGGCATCCTGTTTAGGTTATAGTAATGATCAAAGAGTTTGAATATTTTGGTTCTTGTTCAGTTTTCCAAATGGACAGCTTAACAGAGCAGAAAACAGAGGAGGTAATGGATCAAAACCAGTGAACAGAAAGTATGAGAGGTACTGGTAACAAACCTCTGTTAACTCAATAATAAGTGGAAACAGAGCATCTGTTAATGCAGATATAAATGTTTGGTCGGTATTTTTCTGTATTTGGCAGGGAGAAGGTAGATTATATGTTCATACTCTGTAACTGAGGAAATACTTTCCATTTAAACCATAACTCAGAAGGATGTTAAACTGCAGGTACTGAATTGGAATTATTATCCGTTAATCAGTGGGTCTAGAGATTTGTGGCTGGATGTCTAAAAGAGCTGGTCAAAAAAATATTTCAGCTGTCAGTTTTGGAGTTAGGTGTGGAAACTGGGACTTCCCAGAATACTGTGAAGAAAATTAATCCTCTTTAGCAAGCTGTTTGAGTGGCCACCTTGTACTTCAGGTAAATCTTTGTCTGTGTTTGTCATCATCAAATGCTTCATTTCTACTCATTAATTGCTAAGGTGATGATTGTTGTCAAAATTTTAAGTAGGCCAG
>VWYI01026577.1:1536-13636 GCA_013399455.1 Anthoscopus minutus
TTAAAGTTTATTTAAACACATACCACAAAAAGCTGCATAGCTACAGACACTACAAACTTTTAGCTAAAAAAACAGACCTAAAACATCCTTTCTAAATTGATCTGGGTTTTTCCTCATCAGATGTCACCTTCTTACCTGGATATCATCTTTATATCACATAAATTCAAGATTTCATTTTAATAGCTCTGAGATCAGATATCCTGGACAGTCCATCAGTGTTTTCACATGTTTTGACATACCAAATTAATCTATACTTTTCTCTTTGAGTTTCTTCTTGTGTAAGCTAGCTAATTTCTTCAACATTCAAAACAACATCCAAAATTTTAATGTGTAAATCTTTCTCATCAGACATGAATTTTGGATATTGAGGAAAAAGTCCAGAAATTGCTCCAAAATAATTATCTCTCAATTATTATGTAAGCATTTACCCAAATCCTGTATTGTTTTCTACAATTATATTTGCTCTCTTTTATTCCTGTAAATGGTTGACTCCCTCCAAACAATTTCCTCAACTTCTGTTTAAAGTATGTTTCATTCATAGAATTATTGTTTTTAAATGGTGCCATGTATCATTCAACATAAAGTCACTTTTGTTTCAGGGGGCAATAGCCCTTTCTTCATATATTTCGTAAGAAAGAAAAAAAATAATGAAAGATTGTTGAATACAGCTGTAGCATCAAGCACAAAATTTAGTCAAAGTATCTGGAGTACTAACTCTAATATTTATCTGCTTTTTTCTCTGTCAAATATGGAAATAATGCCTGCCTGAGTACCACATCTAACCAACTTGGGATTTCCTTTATAACTATTGTATCTGAGGACCTACAGCTCCCTAATAAAGCAAAGTATAACTATTTTGCCTACTGCACAAACTATCTCCCAGAGTGCTCTAAGTTAAATGATACAATAGCGGTGATAAAAACCTGAAAGTAAAAAGAAAGGATAATACTTAAGAACAGAGAAGCAACATATATTTTTAGGGAACTTCTAAAGGCAGAGAGGTGTCACAAAGTTATCCCAAATGTCAAGGATTCTCACAGCTGCAACTGCAAGGTGGAAAATAGGAAAATAAATGAATGTCAGTAGGAAATAACCAGGCAAAATGGAGGTAAGAGTGGTAACAGGAGTTCCCAAAAATAGTTGTGCTCTATTTTGACATGCAGAGTGTAAAGAAATTACACTAAACATAGGCACATCACCTTTCACTAACATTTTTATTCATGGTGCATTTTTAGAAAGCTCAGATTTTTTAAAAGAACACTGACATTTCAACGTGTGAATTGCATTGTGCCATCTCTGTATATTGGATTTTCAGGGCACAATAAACTGATGAAGAAGGTTAATGGAGACTGCCAAAATAAGCTTTTGTAACCTCCAGCAGGGAAGGTCTTGGTACAGAAACACCAGCACACATAGCCATAGACACGCACACAAAAACACAGCAGACCAGGAAAGGGGACAAACATGAAACTAAACTCTAAAGACAGAAATCTCTGTGCATCTTAGAGAGTGGAAAGGTGCTAAAGGCTGCTCTGAAGTCAATGAAATGGGATAGTAAATGCATTCATCAGTAGGAGGGAAGATGGCAGTAGCACAGAGCAGAGTGAATTATTTTCTTGGCCAGATTGAATCATTATTGAAAACGGTCGAGGTTATTGCTAAGTAAAAGGTGTTAGAAGGGAGAGAGACAGCTCCTGTGTTTCCCTCACATAAGAGGGCATAACATATGCCTCTGCTATCTGCTTTTACCCTGTTTGCAGCTGAGGTCAGCTTCTTACTCATTATCAATGTTGTAATCAATCATCAATCTCTAATTTCAATCTATTCTTGGGCAGAATAAACAGAATGCTGTCAGGTGCTACGATAGTCCTGCTTTTACTAGCACGCCACCTCCAACTATTACAGATCTTAAAAATATTTATAATTGTGACAGTCTTCCCAAAGGAGATTCTGTGGCTCAGAGCTGAGCAAAGAGAGGGCAAACCCCGTGCAGGCAGCTATTCCCCAAATGTCAGCCCTCGGGATATCCTCTGAAGTCACTGTAAGATGCACAGGGAGGCACATCCTTGCATCTGCTAATAATGATGTTATGCATAGCATTTCACCAAGAGTTTTCAGCAGTGCAGGTTTCCAGAAGTTAGCAAGAATTTTAGCAATTTGTAGTCAGGAAAGTCATTTAAATATGTAAAAGGAACATACAGAAGAAGTAATGCACACCAGTGTAGTCCAAAAGTACTGTGTCAATCACAAGAAGCTAGAACGATGAGGCTGGACTAGAATGCACAGAGTAAAGAGCATAGATGCAATATGCCTGTGATCCTGTCTTTTCTGTAACAGCAAGAGAAGTGGTACAGAGGCAGGAGCAGGCCAGTAACATCCTATCCATGAGGCATGAAAGACACTGGAGAAAAAACTGAGAGG
The DNA here is from genome assembly GCA_013399455.1 of Anthoscopus minutus. Taxonomy (NCBI): domain Eukaryota; kingdom Metazoa; phylum Chordata; class Aves; order Passeriformes; family Paridae; genus Anthoscopus; species Anthoscopus minutus. The sequence continues at coordinate 3,958 of VWYI01026577.1, forward strand.
AGAGATTTTGGCTTTAAGAAATAAAGAATCATCTACCTGTGGTATGGCATTCCTATAGGTAATATTATCTGTATTGTCATATGTGTTGTTGTTCTCTATTTTTATAACTATTATTGCAAAAGGACATTCTTTTATCTTTTAACCTTGTCTAGTGACCATGCTGCCTGAGAGTGACATGGCACATAAAAAGGCACACTCTGCTTGTGCTGGCCAGGAGCACTGGCATACTCATGCAGGTTTGCATTAGAGATGGTGTATATGTAAATATAATGGTTAGGAATGTATAGTATTTAAGCTATTTAATATTACAATGTTAAATCTATTTATTATGTCAACAACTTGTCAACACATTTGAGCTGAATCAAAATTACATTTCTTACATCATTACTTTCAATTAAATACTAAATATCTTTTGAACCTAGAAATGAACAAAATTAAAATTATACTGTGCAGGGGACATTGTCAGATCTATACATAAAACATTACAACACAATAAAAATATATCACAATGTTAATTTTTGACTTAAGCATCAGATGTCTTATTTCAATGTACAATTTGTTTCAATAAACTTTCTGAAAATGTTCATTAAACATGCAAACTATCTGCAACATAGTAAGTCTGTAATTTGGACAAACTCCAGAATACCTGCAGGGTGTTAGTCTTGATTTATGCAACACACAGAAACAGACAGAAATTATTCAAATTTTATAACCCACTTGTCAGTGTTTCTGCCAAAGAATGGAAGTACTGAATTCCTACAGATAATACCTGAAGAACAAAATTATTTAACTGGAACATATTGATTTTCTTTGCATGTGAGAATTACTATAAGTTGGAAAGCTGTGCATGCCAGTAATCATTTGCTGTTCTAACATTTCATGTCAACATTCTTACAGATGCTGTTTTTCTTACACGTATACTCATGGAAATAAGATAGAAGCTGCATTTCTTTTTAACTTCAGAATCAATTAAAACTGAAACACATTCAGCATACCACACTTTGATATTCCATTGATCTATCATCATTGCATTGCTATAATTGAAACCATGACTGTTGAGCTGCTTTCCTTAATAAGGAGGATGGAAGCTACCAGCTAAACCAGCCTCAAAATTCAGAATGGGGAGGATGGAAACAGAAAAATGAAAGAAACCATTATGATAACTAAGGAATGCATGATGAGCAAGAAGCAAAGGTGAGAAAATTAACATGTAAATTAAAAATAGAAAAGAAACCCAAAAACATATGTCTGAGATTTAGGGCATGGAGAATTTTGAGATGTGAAAATAATTTCTTGTCCAATTTTCTGTACTTAAGGTTCATAATTTTTCATCAGATTAAAAACATGAAAATCTACACTTAGAGAAAAAGGGTGAAATTTTTTCATTGGTGGTTTATTCATATGACAAGAGAACAGTCATGATAAAAGGCTGATTAACCACTTAAATTAAAAGCTGTACAAGCACCACAAAGCTGGAGTTTTAGGGTAACCACACAGCAGCACTTCCTCCTTATTGTGATTGTGAATGAATGTCACACTAGAGACAGGTGAAACTGTACCCCCTAGATTGAGCGACACCTTATTTACAACCTGTATTTAGAACCATCTCGGAACTCATAAAACTGTTGATGAATATTTTTGTTCCTTTCCCTTATTCTCACAAAAAACCCCTAAGATGGGATGCTTTATGGATATAGTTATTATGAGGGTTAGAGAAAATCATTTTTTGTCCAAGCTTCCACAATTCCCTGAAGAATCCAGAGGCCAGGTGGTTTCATTCTTATGAAACTTAGTATGCTCATGAGCAAAATGCATCAAGTCTGGACACAGTCAAGATTTCAAGCCGAAGAATATAATTTAAAAGGAGTCTGCATTTTGGCACTAGGAGTTAAGGGTCTCCCACTTTTTTCTGAAAATCACACATCTGTATATTCCCACAGTACAGATTAAAGTTAACTTCTAGGGGCCTTTGATAGAGTCAGTTCTCTACTGATTTAGAGCTAACAAACTCAGAAAGAAATAAACATTATCCTGCTTGAGGAACATGAACAGGGAAGATGGAACACAGTTGTGAAAGTGTGTTACAGAGGCTGGACATTTTACTGCTGAATAAAGAGAAAATAAATGCATTTTGCACATTTCTGAGTGCCAGATTGAAAACTTATTTGATGAACAGTTCTGTCACTGGTATCAGCTAAGAGACTTTACTCTGGGATGTAGAACTCTGTTAACACCACCAAACTGCAGCATTAAGCCAGTATTGCAGGGAACAGGAAAATGGTTGTGTGTTAATGAATCCTCCTTTTTGTGCTTCACAACTTCCCAAACTGAAAATCCTAAGCAAAAAGCTTAGGATTCAGTCTCGAATATAATTTTTTGTGTTGAGGCACGTGGGTGTGTTCCAAGGAAATACGATTTTCTGTAAATGGATAGCTGAGAAAGTTGAAAGATTCCTTGTTGGATATTGGGATTTAAATGTAAAAATGTACAGCTTCTGAAGTTCTCAAGCTATGATTAGAGGATAATGTAGGAGAAAGGCAATATGTTTTGTTTAGAGCTGAAAGAAATGATGTCAGCATCATAAAGTTTTAATATTCAAAGTTACCCAGTTACTTTTAAATTAAAAGCTCCTGACTAGTCCTCACTATTGTAACTTTCTATTTTCACACTTTTAAGTTCTCCATAATGTTTTCTCTCATGCTATTATCTCCAAAGGACTTTGATGAAGTTATTAGAGCAGTGGGTGAACTGCAGTTGTGCAGACACAAACTACTGCAAAGCAGCAGTACAGAACCGTCTCTAAGTCACAGGAATCTATAGCTCAGGGAGCCATAACTGTAAAAGGAGAAAAAATAAAACTGTTATGCTCAACCATCTGGGTATATTTTCCTACACAATCAACTAAATTTTTAATAGAAAACTATACAATTAAATTATGACATTTAGTACTGTACAAGATTTGGTTTGACGATTCAGGGAAGATTAATATCATGAATTTCTTTTCTATTAAATGAAAATGCCATTTTTTCCTTTCTCTGCATAGTTGTTAGTGATTTTTATCTTACAGGGTGCTATTTTATTCTTACCAGGCTAATTATTGAAAGCTTCTTTTAAGACAAGATAGAACACCCCTGTCCTCTGGTGTGTCAAAATAACAAGGTGTACATAGATTCCTGCTTCTTTGATTACTGTAATTTGCTGGTGCAAACTTAATTTCTCTCTATGTTTTCTCTTCCACTCATTTTTGCAACTGTCTTCTTATGCCCTTTTACTGCAAGCCAGGTCAGAAAAAAGAAGAAATGACATTAGAACAGCTTTTTAAAGGAACGGCTTGCATCCTACAAGATTTACAGGCCAGCAGCTAGTAACAAAATAGACATATTTTTGTCATAGCTAGAGACCAATGAGCAGAAAAACCCTAATGGGATAGACTTCCATTACACTGGATCTGGGGTACAGCTTCAAATCTGACATAAGCTCTTCTTCCACATACTGGCAGCTCCTTTTGAATGTTGGGAATAGAAATACTGAGGTGGTTGGCAGAGGTGGAGAAAAGCAAAAGGAGTAATTTGAGAAGATTTTGCTTAAAGTACACACTTATTCGGACTGAATCACAGGCATTCAACCCCTGGAGATTGCTCAACTATTGGATAGCTCTCTCTGTAAATAGTGTTAAGACCAGGACTATGTGAGCTAAGCAGGGAATCATGCAGGAATCTCAAAAGCTAGTGTCTTATCATTTGAATTGACATGCAAAAGGCGTGAAAAGAATGAGAAATTCTAGGTGACCACAGCTGACCTGACTGTTCTAATTGTCTGGTTACAAAACCAGCACTTCCTTCTGAGACAAAATATGGGCAAACTTTGGTTTCCACCCCATCTCAGGGTCCCTCTCCTCTTTCATGGTAGCACAGCAAATGTATATGTTATTTATTTCTACAATGAACTTATGAGATTGGTAACTTGCTTTTCACTAACAGGGGATCATCAAAAGATGTAGATTTAACGCTGTTGCTTAGGAAAACAGAGAATTTTCATAAAGACTCTTGTATCAAAATGTTGAAAGTTCTGGAGTTTGTAATTCACTGCTGGTGGTTAAACTCAAGTGTTCAGGGTTTTTACCTGATTAGTGAATTCAGAACTCATGTTAGAAAAGTATTTTCTTCTAAAAGGTAATTTCTTACAACATGATATTCCCAACACTTCTCCCTGACCCCAAAGAATCAAATCTTTTGCTGTAGCTCAGTACCTTTTGTAACTAGAGTCATAGCTTAAGTTCTGCAGCTGTGCTTGAATGCATGAACAGTTTCAAATTTGTTTAGCAGCCCATTCAACCTTTAAGAATTCAAAAAGCTCATGCTGTTTCTCTCATACCTTCTAACTATCCACCATAGCACACCATAACTATCTCATCTTACCAACAACATCATCACAAGATAAAAATGGTAAAATATTTTATATTATTTACATGAATTTCAAGTTAATTCTCAAGTTTCCATGGCAAAACACATTCATCTGGTGTTTTTCACAATATTAATTAATTTATTCAAAATCCCTATCAAAAATTCAATGCACATGAGCACAGAAAATTTGAACAGATCTAAATGCACTAAATTCCCATAAAGACAATCTTATATCACTTCCATCTTGACACACTCCTATGTAAAACTCATGGATAATTATCTCAACAGAAGAGCTTGAAAAGTGAATGACCTACTCCGCTTGTTACAAGAAGCCAAATTAACAGATTTGAGTGATGTGGGTATAACAGACACCAAACAAGTTCATTATTCAACATTCTGAAAAAAAAAATCACTCATTTATATTCCCAGTGTGGTTTTAGATTTTGGTCTGCAAAGTTGTTTGAGGCAGAAAATTTCAGGTATTATAAAGTTCCCCATGGCATGGGGCTGGTGCCAGTGGGACTGCAAACCTCTTGTTGTCACTAACAACAGTGGAACTGAAGTGTACCATACTGAGGAGTGCTTGAAATTACAGCTCACCACTGATGACACCAGCCAGCTCTGTCACAAGAAAGGATTAATTATTTGTTTGGAACAGATTATGCTGCTTTGTTGAAATCCTCTTCTAGGTGGGGAAATAAGGAGAAGGCCACCCTGTTCTTTGAGTGCAGCATGCTTAAGCAGATGGGAAGATACATATGGATGAAATAATTAAGATTCAATGTGTAAATGCACTACGCATTCTGCCCTCCCTGCAATTAAGAGATTTTACTTTAGGCTACGGAAGCATACTCCTACAAAACCTAACCCAAAATAACTACAAAGAACTTTCTATATGTTAAGCTAAAAAAAAATCCTAAAGAGGAAAGTAAGGCATGATATGTCATAACTGTTTTTCAGCACAGTAATAGCAGAAACATAAAGGTGTTACTCCAAATCAGGAGTTATGAATTAGTTTCACTCATGTTTTTATATTTATCTGTATGTTTTGTAACACTACCTTCAATAAAAAAGAACCATTTTAAATTTTCTTTTAAGAAAAGCTATCTCATAAAGAGTGGGAATATTCAAGGAAACTGAAGTAATAGAAATTAGAATACCAGCTGGGCTACACCACGTTTTCTGGAGGAAAAGCATGATATTGATCTTTAATGTTTTCAGCTATGTTAATGACACTGAAGGGTTTGCTGACAAACATTCATGAGTGAATTTAACCTTGAACCCAAGTATAGACATTAAAATCATATTCTGAAAACTTTCCTAGAACACTCTGCACCCTAATTATTCAGCAGCTATTCTAGATCTACAGTTTGAATCTCTTTATTATAAAGGCCAAATATGTTTTATCTGCTACTTTACCTTAATTGAGATTTCCAATAAATTGTATTAGTTTCCCAGTAAATGTAATTTTTTCTCTAAAGTACAGATTTGAGATTGATAAAATTAATTGTGATATTTTTGACTACATATTCCCTCAAAAGCTTTCAAAACCTGGATGAAAACATATTTTTAATCACCTGTGATAGTGTTAAATGACCAATACACATTGTTTATTGTAATTGTAATTGGGATTTCCTGCAGACATAAAACCAAATGAAAATAGATAGAAGACAGACGCATTCTTGAAAAGTTAAGAGCACTTTAATAGAGGTTCTTCAATTCCCTGTTGGATCTTTATAATGACTGTAGTTTTGGAGAAAAATATCATTAAATATGAGGTTTCATAAGATTAAAATGTATCCTATTCTATGATAGTAGCTAATTAAATATAAATATTTGTTTTGACTATAGCAGGAAAACATCTGCTTTCACCTAGCACCAAATCAATAAGTAACACTTAAGAACTGATGCCCCACTAGCTCTGATTCTGGTCAGAAGGAGGGATTCAATGTACCTGTGGAACACAAATGAGATGTACGTTTCTGAAGTTCAGTCTTATTCTAAAAGTGTTCTTTCTGCTCCTAATCAGTCAGAAATTACAACTCTACTTACAGGAAATTACATCCATCATTTCAAGTTAATATACATTAAGCGGATGATGGAGATTTAATCCAAACAAAATGTCTGAGATTCTGTTCCTGTTTCTCCTTCTGGATAACATATATTTGATTTGACTGTGCATTTAAAAGTTGAGCTCTCATCTGTCACTCATCCTGACAGCCCTTCTCTGATACTCTCTGTTCTGAGATTAATAAAAGCTCTGAAGACTCCTTAACCCCAGAGTGAAGAGAGAAAGATGGAAATGGACTCGGCCAGCTGCCACCAGAAAATCCTTCAATGTCCTTGCGAAAACGGGAACCAAAGATTCTCACATGAAGCACTCCAGAAAAGGTAACTGCCTTTGAATGACTTTCAAAATCAGATCAGCAATTTCCAATATTATAATCTGTTGAAAAGGTATTAACAGCTATATTCTCTCTTGTGGCATATATGATGAACTGTCATATTTCTAAGAACATACCTTCATATAATCAGAAAGGTTAAACTAATCAAATGAGAATATAGAGAATATGTTCAGAAAGATGATTTCAAAATCAGATCTCTTTCACATCACTCAAAATACTAACTCATGGCATGAGAGTAAACTCTCTCTGGTCCAACAGTTGCATATGTTGAAAGATGGAGAAGCTGACAATTAGGGCCAGAGTATTTTATGGCCCTGTAATCTCTGAAAACCTCTGGCTTGCAGATGGAGCCAGTTCATACATAGCCAACTGCATCACTGGGAAACTGTGGAGATCTCTTGCCTAGATTACTGTATATGGAAATTTGGACACTATTTTAGAATTTTAGAATGAGAAAGCCTCATGAAGCAAATGAGAGTTTGGCCTCATAGCCAATGAAAATATTCCAACCACTAATATATCTAAACTTCATCCTAAAATATACTGTTCTTTTTTTGGAAGGAAGGACTTCCTTTCCCTGAATATTCTGTTCTCTAAGAGGGTTCAGAGCTTTGAGTCAAGTCATATGAGCTTATGAATTCTTTGGGAAAAAGAGCATAAGACTAAACTTTTGAGTTGAGCACTGGCTTGTGTAAATGCCATTCATAAGGGTCTAACATTTCTCTGTGTATTTTTAAAAACCTAGAACATAAAGCTTTAGCAGGGACAGCTCTGGTCTTACAGGTCTCCATTTAGAATGTTGTCTGCCATTATCATTAGTCTGGGCTCTTCTTTCAGAAGACAACCCTTTTCTTCACATATTGTACAAATGATAATAAAAAATTACTTATTAAAATAGATGCTAAAATGACTGCCTCTAAGACGTGGCCAAAGTGCTTTAAATAAAGATTTTTCAAGTGAATAATGATTTTTAAGCCAGACATAAGGGAACCATTAAGCAATATCAATTTAACCAGTCCAGGGTGCACTCTCTTTTCAGTTGATACACAGAGGAGACCTAAGTCGAAAATCTATTTCAATCACTTAAATTTCAGGTACATGGAAACATTTAGAACATTTTATTTTCACTTTGTCATGGAAAGAAAAAGATCCAGAAAGCTCAGTGCTGCCACAGATAAAAACATGGTTTGTGGGCTATCTTCAGTTTCCAATCAATGCAGAGCTGTAATCTTCAAGATTACTTTTGAAGAGAATGCCAAAGTAGCTGAGTCAGCTTTTAATGACAATCATTTTATATGGAGTTGTACTGTATTTCCATCTGTCTCTTGTGTGCTGACTGCCTTCAGGAAGTGTGGGAGGAGCATGTGATTTCAGAATTATTACAATTGTTAAATATAGAAGGAATATCTTTCAAAGTCTCAAATGGGAGTTGGAGCTAAAATTCCTTTCAAACTCTCACCAGTAAGGCTTCTGGGAATTTTATATATTTGAAAAAAATTCCCAAGGGCATTCTATTGACTTTACTTTCACTTGTATACCTACTTACCATGTGAAGAGAGAGAAGAATAAATTAAATCAAGAAGCTTATTCAATATGAAAATTTTGAACATACTGTGGCCTAGCTGACCACACTGCACAGGACAGAACCTGTATCACACCAGACACTTCCAACTGGATGCTGCAGTTGGAGTGATATTTTGTGTGTGCAAGGAGGAATAATGCAAACCAAAAACCCCCAAGAAATTAAGAAAATAGGGGAAGAAATATGTCACATAAATGGTTCCCAGTCTCCCATAAGATTCATCCATAAAAATGTTCCAAACATTTAATATAATTGAGCATAGAGCCCTTTATGCTTTGATTGCATACAAAATTTGTTTGCAGAAATTCATCAGGCTTGGTATAGCAACAACAAGATGCAGATACCTAGAAAAATGAGGCATTAGAACTCATATAAAGTTGCCTGCTTCATGGGAACAGTTTATATAAAAACATTACAAATATGTGGAAAAGCATGGATGGGAAAATAAACAATAAATCAGATTTTGAAGGTTAATGTGTCCTTTAAAAAATAGCAGAATTTGGGTGATCCCTTCAGTTCTGATTTGTACTGGTACTGATATCTCACAGTTATGATGATAGATAAGCTTGCTAAAGGAGCAATCATCCATGTAAATTTGTCTGACATCAACAAGAATTGGGAGGCAAAGCAAGCTTCTACTTTCGATAGAGAATAAATATGGTGTTAGAGTAGTGCATTTGTCAATATCCAGGCACAAAAAATGTGATATTTAAAAACTCAAAGCACTAAATGCAGCAGTCCTTCATCACACAGAAATCCTGCTGAGGACAATGCAAGTCTTGCTTGATGAAAGGCTGACAAATCTGTCCCAGGGACATGATAAAACAAACCGTAGTTATTTCTGCTTATTTCATACTGTCACACTTAAATGTAAATGGGTGAATTTCAAGCACAGCAGGAGGGCAATAGAAAAAACATGGCTTAAGCAAATTGCTAAGCAACATTTCAGTGCCTACAAGTCTCAAAAACTTCTGCTAGACCAACAACAAATACAGCAATACTGGAAAAGAATCCTTAAAAGCCACCAGGACTTAGTTAAATTCATAAACCTTTAAGTCAGGATATAAGACAACAAGCTTATTGGCACTACTAATTCAGAGACTTTAAATAGCTGTCTCCAGCTTGAATGTCTAAGAGAGCTGGAAATACTGCTGCTTGTAATACAAGTATTAATGATGTAAGCAATACCATAAATATTGTTTGTATTAATAATGCAGGTAATAGACTAAGTATTGTCTCTCTAATTTACAATGCAAGCACTATGTTGTGGGTTTAGAGCTAGCCAAAAC
>VWYI01026591.1:0-24081 GCA_013399455.1 Anthoscopus minutus
CCAGATCTCAGGAACTCTGCATAGGTACCTTTCCCCACCATTTTACCCTACAATCAATATAAACTTTTAGTATCTTCATTATACAGTTTCCATAAAGGACAATATTTCTGACCTGTCACTGCTACCTCTGGGGTTCTGCAGTTGCTGGGCATACATCCCACTGCAGTAACTGAGCTGAAGCCTCTATGAGTTCCTCACTTAGAGAAGCAGAAACAAGCTCTTTATGCTCTGACCAGCCACCTTGTAGCAGCTAACAGGGCCAACAAACAGGATGAGAACAGCCCAAGTTACAGTAAGGGAAGAATCACCTCCCGGGAGAAGCTGTGGCAGATAGCCAAGTCATGCAGCTTTAAGACAACCTGTTAAACCACATACACAACCATCAGTCTTCTTATATTGCTCCATTCCAGGGGTAAACACCATCTTCATTTTCTGATCCCCATAGAACCTTACAGGGAGCAACACTGACCATGTCCATGTTTCTTTTAGCTCTACCACAAACTCATTTCTCAAGAGCTACTGTAACTTTAAAAGCAATCTGAACAAAAAAAAAAAAAAAGAGGGACAGTGTCCTTTTTTGCACCATCGTGATGCATTAAAAGGAATTTCAAATCTTTCACTACCCAACCTAAAAAAAAAAACCAACTTAAAAAAGCCCCAAGTGCACTCTTTGCACTTCCCCTCTGCCTCCAAGTATCTGGTACAATGATGATGGGAAGGAACCAGCTGTCGTGAAGGCATGCTCATTCTCAAAAGATCTGAGACTATTTCTCAGCCTAATTTAAAAATGGATTTGTTGCAAAATTAACACAGTTCTTAATTCACACAGAAGTGTAAGAAACAAGAACAAAAGAAAAACATGAACACAGTCTCACAGCATATTAAATTTCAAGCAAGGGAAGGCTAAAACTTTATCTCAAAACCAGGCAAAATATTTGAAGAAATAAGTATTATTAATTCAAGATTATTTATATGTATGATAAAATTCAGAATCAGATTTTTCAGGGAAGGTATTCCAAGAAAAATCATCTTACTGCTAACTGTGAAACATAAAAACCATATGTAGTCATAAGTAGAAAGAAAATATATGTACAAACTAAAAATTAAAACCTGTTTTTTTCCTTTCTTAGATTAAAAAGGAAAATTACGAAATATAAGTATAGACATTGAAATCACTTACATCCTTTAAAATTAGAATCTGACTTGCAGAACGAAGATATTGCAACTGGTGAGTGACCAAAACAGAAATCTTCTGACATAAGGCCTGACAAATACATCTGCAAAAAGATGGAAAGATTAATTGAAATTATATGTCCTGGAAGATTTTAATTATTTCTGGAAAACCTATTCAATTACTCAGTTTTTAAAATAAAAAGATGACCATGCTTACTAGATTCACAAAAACAATATAAAACCTTAACAAATATGTTCCTTATTTAACTTTTCAAGTTTTCAAGGTAGGGAAAAGAAATGTAATTATTTCTGGTCTGGGAAAAAAGAGGAAGCAGTAAGACGTTTCATTAAAATTGTCCTAAACATTCTCTTAACAAATGCATATGTCATAAGCTGAATTGCAAAGAGAGTGTTTTTTAAAAATTATACTAAAGGGAAGAGAAAGAAGGGCAAGATACTAATGGAAAATACTGGAGAAATATAGCCAGTAAAAGTAACTTCTTTGAGAGAAGTTTTCAGACCAGCTGTAACACTGAGCCACAGAGACTTCTGAAGAATTAAACAGTACTACTGATTTAAGAAAAAAAAACCCAAAATATTCCAAAATAGTCCATAAGTGTTGATTTTTCTAACTGGTTCGCTAAGGGTTAAGGGATCACCATCTATCTACTTTTAGAAGTACTGCTCTTTGTAACTGAAGAACAACAACTAGGCAAAAAGCCCAGTTCTAAGTGAATCACGACCTGATAGTGTGCTTCTTTCTCACTGATGATACAGAGAACCCAGGGAAAGCCTTCTCAGCAGGGGATGTAACTGGTCCAAGAGTTCAGACATCTGCTGGAGCCTGCCCAGCACTGCCACGACCTTTTTATCTGCCTTTTAAAACCCCACAGACTTCACCTTTCCTGGGACTGTCCACTGCTCTCAAGAGGCACACTTTGTTAGACTCTGAGCATACTTAATGCATGACAACAGGACAAATTGCTGCACAAACTCCAATCACCGTCACATTTAGTAAATACACAAGCGTGCACACAAGTGCACAGTCATACAGATCCAGAGAACACCCAAAGGTTCTTCAGCCCTTCCTGAGTACAAGTAAAAGCGAGACAAAGGGACAGTGAAAGCTGCATCCTCTTCCCCAACTAAGAATCAATTTAAACGTAAAACTGTTCCTGGCAGAAGTTAAATGGGTTCTTCTTCATGTTTAAGCTAAACAGAAATTTCAACATCCTTGAAAATGTATTCCAGTGACAAGTTACCCTCGTCATTACAAAATTTTTCTCCGAAGTTCAAGTTTATGTCCTTTGGTACAATTTCAATCCATTAAATCCCCAACAGTCCCTATACCAGTTCATTTACGTGTACAAAGTCCCTTCATACTTGAAGTCATTCTCCTCCAGACATGAAAGAAAAACAAATAAAAGTAATAAAGAAGTCTCCCAATTAGACTTTTAAGTTGAATATAGTTTCTTTTTTGCCTCCCTGCCCTGGACATCTGAATGCTCCTGAACTTCATATACTGGAGTATAAAGCTGGTCTATACATTTTTTGGAGGGCACAAAATTGAAACATTATTTCAGCTGAGACCTTACATGTACAAAACACATTAGGAGTATTATTTGCCACATACAGTACTGGCCATAAATCCCAGGGCACCATTTCCTCAACAAGAGTATGACATTGCTGCATCATACTGGGTTTGTGGTCTACCTACGCTCCATACCTCCTTTTCCATGTGACTACCACACTATTGATCCCTGCTATTGTACATTCATGGACTCAACACTGCACATTTCTCTGCTGTATGCACCTACTAATTCACATCCCATAGCCAAAACTTCACAAATACATGTCCCATTTCCAGACCTGCCTTTAGCGTTGCCTGGTTTTCTATCACCTGAAAATGTACCATCAATGACCTTCATACATCATCAGAAATACCAGAATCAGGACAGATCTCTCCAGAAATTACACCTTTCAGATTCAATACAAATAAGCAGAAAGTAATTTAAGCTAACAAACTTAAGTAACAGGATACTATAATCCATTTGAAAAACCCACTGCACTTTGACAGCAAACTGCTACACAATTAAAAAATAATTAGCTTGTGCTTTGATAGTGCAGAGCATGAAGCTGGAGACACTGAGAAGGGGGCCTACAAAAACACAGTGCTCCCCTGTGCAAAGGCAGAGTCTTCTCACTTCATGCATACGAATCTTCATTTGTTCTTCCTTCCCTATCAGGTCTGCTTTTCTCTGAGACAAGTTTTTCTTCAATCTTTTTTAAGTTTTTATCTCCAAGAACCAGCTTTCTTTCACCTCTGCAAAATATCTCTTCTTTAATGATTCTACTTTCTTCCTTACTACTCTTTCTCCCTCTCCTTTTTGGAAGTTCACATGCAAGTTTAACTTCACTCTAGTTTATACTTACATTCAATGAAAATAACCACTGAAATGAAATTAAAACACATGCAAAAGTGCTCACAGGCATAAAGCTTTTGTTATATTCATTTACTTCCTATATTTGTTTTCCTCTCCCTTCTGTTTAAATTTAAGTAGTTTAGGGAGAACAATCCCCCAGTTAGTTTTGCACATTTCAAAGTTTAAAAAGTTAAAAAAAGTGTGCTATGCTCGCCAGAGACAAAAAACCCACACACCCTACACATTCTACTCTGCTGTCTCTATTTCTACTCTGCTGCTTGTTTCTATGCCGACCTTGATAAACATTTATCTCCATCTCATGACAAGTCCACAGAGTCCACTGACCTGTTCCAGGCACCCGGTAGCACTGGATGGCTGGGAAAAGTATATAAGCAAACACAGGGAGATGCTTCCTCTGGCACACATTTCCAGCTTCCAGAGTCCATATATTAGGAACTTTTTGAGCCAGAGATCCTGGTGTTCAAGAAGACCTCTGTGAATTTTTTCTGTGTGAATTCTGTCTGATACCAGGAATGATGTGCATACCACTCCCAAGAACCATCACGACTTTTAGGTCTGATTTTTAAAAATTCCTAAACTGTCCTGCAACTCTGACTACTCTTACAAGCACAAAGGAGAAAGAAATCAGGATGATCATCAACAGAGACTTGTACACAGCTCCTGTCACTGGAAAAGATTCATGGGAAGGAACAATACCTAGAGAAAGGCATGCCTCAACAGACTGATAAAATATAAATCTCACTCTTAAAAACATGATTTTTGAGTCAATACCACTGGTGGGACACAATTTAATTTCTAGTGACCTGATACCATATAATCTATAGCTATATCTAGATAACACAGAGAGTAAGAAATTTCTTGGGATCCAAGTTCAATTGAATGATTTTCTTAGAAATCTCAGTCTGCTCCAAACTTACAAAGACAAAGAACATACAAACAAACAAACTTACATACAAAGAAATGTGCTACTGGATCTGTGATGACTGTCCCTCATTCTAAAACCAGAGGTCTCAAAATATCGGATTTCTTAAAAGTTAATTAAAAGCCATTTTTATTTAAGTAAATATAAAATCAAGGCATCTTTTCATTTCCACATAAAAATATGTAAAGAAACCATTTAACTGTATTGATAATCCCCCACTGGAAAAAGGCTGAAGCATGCCTACTATCAAGAGAACCCACAGGAAAAAAAAGGCAATAAATAACACAAAAATAGGAAATCTTCAGTTTATACCTTCCTAGGTCCAAAACATCTGACCAGGAAAGAGGAACTAATTGAAAAACTGGCTTTATCTACTCCATCATCCACAGAAAAATTCATATGTATCACAAAGAAATTCTTAAGAGTCCCTTATTAATAATATCATGGTCTATTTTCCCACTGAAGCTGCGCTACTTGCATTCTTTCTCATTTGAAAAGTATTTATGTATTTTAAACTGCTTACTGCAATAGCTGAATAGAACACAGAAAAGCAGCAAATGTAATGAACCAGCCATCCACATGTCATAGCTTTGGGGAATTACTAGGAACATAACCTATCTTTGATGTAAATACATGGACTAGACACTTGCAATAAAAAAAAAAAACTTTAACATAAAATTACAAGAAAAGGAAGAGCGAGTGAACTGAACAATATCCACTTCAGATTCTCATTAAAAAATCCCTTGTTTCTTCCATCTTGTCCATTGTTTTAAGCCTCATGGTTTGGACTCCTGGGGGAGCAGCCTGCATGAAGTGGTGTTTTGGACATTCCTCAGCACCATGTTCTAAGAAATCATTCTTGCCCAAGCACTTTCTGTCTTCTCCACATTTTTAGAACTATTCAGGAAGCACTAAAGTACATGCCTTGCTTTGTTCTTCAAAGCAACTTCCTGAACATAAGGCTCTCCCCACGACCTCCAGTACCTTTACAGATTCCATGAAGGCCTCAGAAGACAACTTCTGTTTCTAAAAAACTCTCCCTTATGACCTTGTGCAGGGAGGCATTGCCTGGTTTTCCTTCCCTCTACTACTCCACCCAGTCCATTTTGTAAAAAATGTTTTCATTCTACTTGTTTATGTTTTGCTCAATCTGATCTGGAGTTGTGGAGAAAAAAATGAAAGTACAGGAACTTGGCTGAGTTTCAAATTCTCTGAGATAACCTCCTTATTCCTCCTCATCTTCACACACTTATCAGCAAAATACATGCTGTGCTCACAGTGCAATGGTTTCTATTTCCTCTATGGTTTTGCACATGCAAAAATCCACACTTCCAGGCTTGCAGTAGAATGTAGATGCTGCTAATGTCACAGCTCACATGAAAAGTAGAGTAAGCTGAAGAGGCAGCCTGACCTCCTTCACAAGGCACCATGGTACTTTCTTGTCTCCCTCTTCATTCAGAAAACTTAAGACTTCAGGGAGAGACAGGTTAACAGCTCAGGTGGGTGCACTTTCACAACTCAGGCACTGATACAGTCAGATGCTAGAGTTGCAGAGAGATCTGGTAAAGAAACAGAAAAGCAGCAGTAGAAGCCTAGAAAGCTTCAACAGGCATTAAAGGAATTTGATAGCCTAAGTGAACGACAGAGGTGATGAACTCCATCTATCAGTTGTGGCAGCTGAAAAACGAACATAAAAGCCTATGCATCATAAAACTCTTACTCCATACTAGCTGACAGAAACAAACAATAGCCTTTTGAAGACATCAGTAAAATAAAGCAAAATATTAATGGGGTTTCTGAGGGTCCAGATTTGAAACTGCAATCATCAACAGGATGTACAAGTTTCAAATTTAGATACTAAAAGCTTCCCTGTAAGGAGAAAAAATAACATGCATGCCACTGCTACTCAGTGTAATTTCTATGACGACTTCTCAAAGATTTATGCAAGTTTTTATGATTATTTAGGGGTGGACAGGAGAGAACAATAGTAAAACCAAATTAATTCATGTATTTGGAGCATGGAATTCAAAGGATGCAAGTATGCTAAACAAAATGCATTTATTGAAGGCCTCAACCAAAACCCACTGAATTCCATCAACAGAAGCTTTTCCTTCTAGTAAATTTTAGCTTATGCCTTTTAATATGCAGAGTTGCAACCTGTGAAGAAGCAAGGACAAAACACTGACTGGGACCAACCAAATTATTCTGATACTCACCTCTGTGCCTTAGATTAGACTTTTTCAGAGGGATGGAGAACAAGAAACTCACTGAAAAGGGAACTTGACTTTTAGTGAACTCTCTCCTGTTTCTCTGGAAACAGGGGAAGATCCAGTATCCCTCTCTTACATAGTAAACTTGCATATTCTCTTTCCCTCTATTTCTGCTCTCTGTGGTCTACTCTGCAGGCCACATGCCCTGTTTCACCTACCCAAGAGAAATCTCAAGAACTAAAATGAAAAATTATTGAAGAATCTATGACAGTTCTGTCCTCTCCTTCAGCCAGTTGAATTAAATGCTTATGACTAGCAAGTAAAGTTGTAGCAAACTAAGAAGCGATTTGAAATCCCTCCCCATAATATTCATAAACTAATATTCATAAACCCCAACACTCATGTATGAAACTTGACATTTTCCCTGAGAAAATGGCACCTATTCCCTTAAGAATATTTCTATTTATAATATCTTTAAAACAGATTTTTACAAGGCTTTCAAAAACAAAAAACAAAATCAACAAAACGCAGAGGGGAAGAAAAAAACCTCTGTACCTTCCAGTTACATAAAGCAGGGGAAAAAACAATTAGAAAATGAATGTACTAAGTTTTGTGAAGAAATCCATCTTCCCAGAAATGCTTTCTCAAGTTTTTCAATAAGGAATTACAATATTACAGCTGCATTTTAAATTAAAATAAAGCAGTTAACATACTTTTCAAACAAATGTCTTCCAACTTCAGCATCTACTGCGCTCAGTGGATCATCCAAAAGATAGATGTCTGCATCTTGATACACAGCTCTAAAAGATTTAAAGAAATGTCAGTATCACAAAGTCTTACATTAGGTTACTTTAGTCACTGGAGTCTGACAGTTTATGAATTTTAGAAAGAGCAAAAAACCACTAGCCTGGCCAGGTTTACACGGGCCTTCTGTCCCCCGCTCAGAGTGGCTCCACGATCTCCTATTACTGTTAGGTCACCATTCGCCAGTAATTCCAAGTCCTGTGAATGTGAAAGAACAGATAAAAATATATTTTTTGATATCATTTTAACTTCAAAGACTGACAAAACTTTTTCAACGTAACATTTCTTATTTGAAACGTATTACCATAACACATTAAAATAAAATGTTTCATGCTAAATATAATATCTGCAGTTAATTTATGACTCTATATCAGCAAAAGGAAATTGAGAAAGCCGAAAACATAGATGAGATCCTAAAGCTCACTTCCTATACAGCTGTGCCAGAGGAAAGTGCACTACTATCCTTAGTCTTAAAAGGAATACTTATTGGTGATTCAGAAAATCTAATAAAATACTAAAAGGTCTAACAGTACATTTATTAGTTTTTATTAGAACAAAATTAGGTGTCACAAAAAATAAAAACTGAACGATTATCAGTAAGTTATCTTGCCATTGTCTCTAAAAACTGCATTGTTTTTATTCTTACTGCAAAGTAGTCAGGAAAAATAACTACAACATTCATGACACAGATTTGGTTAATTTGGGACCTCAGGACTGTGGATAAGACAACTAAATTATATAGTGTTCCATGTCATATTATTGTATTTTCTATTCAGGAAATACAGAAGTTTTATATAAAGCTACAAAACCTATTCTGAACGCTTATTCACAGCTTTTATAAAACAGATCAATTTGCAAGAAAACGAGAAAGCAAATCTACCATCAATATGAAGTGGGGATTTTTTTAACGCTGTTTGCTGTCTTTTAAAGTCATTAAAACCTTAAGTTTAGACAACAGCGTGACTGGATATCAGCAGGAGATACTAAAACTCTATCTGCTGAGTGTAAAAATCTTGCACAAGACGTTCATTACAGTAACCATCTGCTTTTCACCTGTGTCACTGCTGACAGAAATATCATAACATGCTGCACAAAACCTTTTTAGCTGCCAACCAAAATGTCTGTTTCTTGACATATCTGGCTTAATCCTCTTCTCTGTCTCACGTCACAAACTCCCTTGCGCACAAACCTTCCAAATATATTTTTTCATAGAACTACTTGGGTTCAGCATGTTCTCCAGTACATAGCCCTAAGGTTCTTTTTTGATAGCTGTTGGCAATGCATAACACATAGCAAACATGACATTTATTTCAAAGGAAAGCATATAGGATATTTACAAAAAGAAAGCCACAGAGAGTGCTAGCTTGATCATTTGTCTTCTGCCTCTTATTGCATTTGCACACACCCCTACCATAATACCCATGAAAAGGGCTAAAATGTAATTATGAAACGAAGTAACAGGGAACAGCTTTTCCCCAACTGTGTCAGGGCTTCACACATACTATACCTCCCCCTAGTGAGAGCTTTGGGAATCCGAAGAGGATGCCTTACACAAGGATGGCAAAAATAATTGCACATTTCTGATAAGCAACAGGAGTTATTTCACATGCTACTTATTACAATCAGTTCCATATACTGCACATTGCAGCATGTCCCACAGGTCTCAAAGAACACTAAAAAAAAATATATCATGGAAAGAAAATACACAAAGAGAAAGCCTTACCTTTTTAAGAGCACAGACTTTTAAAACATTCTCGTATTTTTCTTTCTCATATTCCTTGTCAAACAGTATATTACTTCTCACTGTCCCAGAAAACACCCAAGGCTGCTGTGAAACATAGGCAATTCTTCCAGTAACATTTATCAAACCTTTGTCTTTAGGCAGTTCACCAAGCACAGCACTTAAGAGCGAAGACTGGTAAAGATTTGAAGGAAAATAAAGCAAAAATGTAAAAGTTTGGTTGCATTGAAGACATCACAGAGATTGAGCAGTGTTTACTGGCACGATGGCCTATTTCACCCTGTGTCTTAAACTACTCCTAACAGCAGAAACACACTAGTACCTTTTTAATGTAGTCTTGAAGCAACACACAAAATACTGTTTAGCTCCACATCACCTCCTCCCCACCCCAAAGGACATCAGCCTATCTTAAATGCCAGTATCCTGATGTGGAATGTGTGATTATATTCATAAAGGAACTGTATATTTTCATCTTTCTAGTTTTCACATTCAATAGACTCAAAAGCCTCATGAAATGGTGTAAATATTAAGACTTACTTTTCCAGCTCCTACAGGACCAATCACAGCCAGTAACTCCCCTCTTCTGACAGTAAACGAAATTTGTTGAAGTGCTGGGGTTTCTAAACTCTGGGGATTTGAGAAAAAGTCAGGATTGCTCAGTAATGAAATATAAGCCATCAAAATAAATATTTAGAAAACAGTGTGCACACATCACTATAAACTACCAGTCCATATGCCCACCCTATCTTCCAGGCATATGGTTTTTGCCTCTTCAGTAACTCACAAACACTTCTGAAAAACCTTCATCCTTCACCACGAACATGCAACACAGCTAAAACAGCATTCAAGGAATAAGGAGGCCAAAGGCAGCAGAAGCAGGGCTTCCTCAGAGCCCACATATCTGGGCAGCAGCCTTGGAAACATGAGCTCTGCGCTGGCCACCACACCAGCATTCCCAGCCTCAGCACAACACACTCAGCGACCTCCAGCACACAGACAGATGGAAGGCTGAGGCTCTCAGAGCCTCAGGAAAGCCAGGGCTGTGTTTGCTCTATCCAAAGTAAAACCAGAAAAATGCCGTTTGATTTTACACAACTTCATCTTGTATACTGGATACTCATTCCTACTACCCTAGGACTGCCTGTTTAATATTCCTTTCTAGTATGCCTATCCTTTATGTTGTGGATGAGTTTATTTCCCAAAATACTTTGCATCTCTTCAATCAATGTTGCAAAAATGCCTGCTTGTGGAGAGAAAGCATGCTCATGTCTTTAACAGCTATGCTAAAGAGCAATTTCTAAGGACCTGGTGCAGCTCCCTCTCATTAAAGCAAACCACCTTTGTAACAGAATCTGCCTTTACATGCATCTTCACCCGCACTGAGCATGACTGGCACTAAAATGCAAACAGTAAAACATATGCATTAAAAAGCCCCCAACAAGTACTTTGATTAAAGGACCAAACAAAAACCCAGCCTTAAGCTCCAAAAACAGAAGAGCAAGCATAAGAATACCTTAAAATCTCCACTAACCTTTTGAAGTTCAAGTGGCTGAAAAGGCCACCACCCTAACTCCACACAAAAGATGACATGAGACAAAAAAGTTCTGGGACCGCCAAAGGAGGAAGACTGCAATTAATTTCAAATTACTTGGGAAGAAAAACAAAATCCAGCATCTACCCACATCTATGATAGCCGGGATAGCCAGGATAGCACACATGTGCTCACTCGTGCCAGGTGAAATCCCTGGCAGGCAGCCCCGCTCCCAGAGCTCTCTGGACGCACTGCAGAGATGCTCAGGCTGCCAGAAGCCGCTCAGGCTCCTTGTACAGCTCTGCTAAACCACGTTTGCTGCCGCCGTAAATTTCCACCAGGTGGCACCAATGGGACTTCTGTCCTTTTCTCTGCACAACCCCACCACCCCCAGAAGCAGCATCTCCCCCGAAGTTGATTCCTCTTGTCCGGGTATACAGCTCAGGCACTCACTTAGTGTTATGGGCAGGAGAACTCTACAAATTTATGGCAAAGATTTTCTATTTCTTAATATGGAGTTTGTAGGAAGAGAAAATATCTATTACTAAATCAATGTCTAGATGCAAAAATAAATAAGCTTTCAGACACACAGGCCCTTCTTGAGACCTCTTGAGGTTGTGCTTCTGTATTCACCGAAGCGCCAAGACATTTCTGCTCACAACAAAAAGTAAAAAAAAATAAAAAATAATGTAAGATCAAAAAACATTACAGAAAGATTTCTTAAAAGTTTTTAAAATATTACTGCTGAAGTATACGTTAAAGCAGTCCTGGAAGTTATCACGGAGCCTACACAAAAGTACATATTCCTTATAATTGAAAAAATTTGCCCTGAATTCATCAGACTCATTTTTAGACACTAAACTGAGGCACTTAAATTAGAGCAGAGACTAATATTGCAGCTAAGTTCACCTGACAGCTCATAATCACAAATGCCCCAGCTCCCCTGTACCCCGTCAACTTGCTGTGTCTCAAACTTTCTTCCTTCTGCTTAACCTAGCATGCGTTGTTCATGGGACTCAGCTATCAGAAAAGTAACCTCATTAAAAGTGATTCATTTTCTATTGCTTTATCCCTCCCAAACTGCTTCACCACAAGGTCATACAAATCAGAATTAACAACCAGCATAAGGGAGGCAACAGAGACTGCAAGGACAAGAGGACATGAGAAGGAGCCCGTCAGGGTCAGCAATTCCTTAGGTGAGCTTGGGCAGACCTTACATGTCCTACAGACAAGAAAAACAGTTCTGCCCACCTAAGGGATACAGAGATCATATGTTGCATAGAACTCCTATACTACTTAGGTTTCTCTCGTAAAACTAGAATTACAGGGGACAAATCTGGCCTCTGTTCAAATGCTGAGACTGTAAATCTGAGGTTGCTCAGTTGAGCAGATTGCTCTGTAAATTCAAGGAACATCAGTAAAAGGCTGTAATGAAGAATCCCTAGTTACATGCTGGTATCAGACTAGCCTGTTGTACTCAAGATAATACTTGTCTAAGTAAAACAAGAGTGTGACCAGGAATTAATTGCTTTTGTTTCTCTTTTGAGAAACTGTAATACACCAAAAGTTAGGCTGCATTCCTGAAAGTGTAGCTAATAATCCCTTTTTTACTTCAAGTGATTTTTGATTCAGGGGTTGCTCCTTGGTTGTTTTTTTTAGTATCACTTTTGGCATACAACCTTTAAAAAAAAGAAAAAAAATTATCATCTCACTGTAGAGTCTCTGTACAGATATCCAAAGAGTCTTGAGAAAACTAGCCAGGGTAGTAAGCTATGCCTACTACTTGCAAAGGATAACATATTTATATTATTCCTTTCATAACTCATCTCTATCAGAACTCACCCCTTTTTTCAATGAGCAAGTCTATAAAATTAATTATTTTCCATCATTTTAAGAGTATATGATAGAAACTTTCTGAGCAGACCTCAGCCGTTCTGAGAGAACTGTTCTTCTCCCATGCACACGGCAATTAAATCTCAAAATGAAAGTTACATTACCAGCTTTGTGGATGGCTTATTGGTTTGGGTTTTGGAGGTTTTTTTTAACTGAAAGGAAACCAGTAATTCCAGTTATGCTAGCCAGCTTTATACAGTATAAACAACTCATGAAAAAAAAAAAAGTGTTTTATGGGCACTTTATGCAACCATTTCCTACAAATTGTTAATGGTGGCACCGAAGTCAATTTGAGAAGAAAACAAGGACTAAGCAATACACTACATTTTGCATTAGAATGCATTTACAATCAAGTCTCTCATATCAATTAATTTTTAAAAACTTGATCAATCCCTCAGAAATACTGATGTCACAGAGAAGTCTGAGAAAGTAAAACAGAATAAAATAGCAATTTTCTTTTGCAGTTGAGTAGCTGCAAATAAGTAGATCCTCACATACATTTTCACACCTGATCTTTCTTGGGACACGGCAAGGTAAGTGAACAGGGTTTAGAAAGCGAAATATGTGATGTCTTACTTGCACTATATTTATAAACAAAAGTAATTTTGCACTTGTAATGGAGACTGAAGTCTCCCTTGTGAGCATACTGGCAGGTTGCAATAATGCAAATAATTCATCACAAATTGCTGCTTACCATAGCAATTAAAGTTTTAAAACAGAATGAATCAACCTTTTCCTTTCTTACATAAAAGAGATATATAATAAATTTGACACATTTATTGTCCTTTTTTCTAGCCATTTTGGTGAATTTGGTGCATTTTAAGCAGAAAAAATGCGCAGCTGAACAGTTTCAAAATACAGAGCAACAAGTATGTGCAGCCTCAGCTCTAAAGCTTTCCAATCTATTGTGAGAAATATAATATTGTACTGGTTCTAGACTAATGGACTGATCAAGCATTCAGGTCACAGAAAAAAATGCACCTTGCTGTGCTGTCTATCCTTAATTCCAATTTAAGTACCTCGGCCACAATACAGTGCTGCTTATTAAAAAGAGATATTTTCCCCAAGAAACACAAAGTTTTTCATTTACCATAGTAAGAAGAAATAGTTGCTTTTAAGATGCACTTGATAGTGTTTTCAGTACTATTCTACAGAGCAAGCTTAACATACTGAAAGGATTCCCAAGTACAAAGAATGGAACACAAAGTATCAGCACACTATACATATACACGCTGCATTTTAGATATCAAATGCCAATTGCACCAATACACTTAGTATGGAAGTAAATTTACCTTATCCCAATAGCAAGTCAAATCTTGAACATGAAGAATGATATTTTCATTATTGCCATGCAGTTGTGGCTTGAAGTGTGAGACCTCATCAAGCATCAGAAAATTCTGCAACAAAAAACAGCAGAGGATATTGCTTAAAGTGAGACTGAGAATGGGAAAGGACCCAAACACATTTTTTGAAAGCAGCATAAAGAATATTAATTATGGAGTTGGGAAAAACAACCACAAACTGATCAAAGAATTACATTTCCAAAGCAATGCAGAGCTAAACAGTGTACCTCTAACTAGCTAGCTCTTCCTCCCAAAAAACCTCCATAAGTGCAGATTTAATAGGAAAGGACTCTTAACAATCACCTGCTCAATACAGAATTCCAGAAAGAAATGGATCTTAAGAACCTGTACAGTCTTTTCCTTGAATCACTAACGATTTTTTAAATTGTTTAACTCCCTCTTTTCATGCAAAGGAGGTGCAGGAAACCCTCACTGTAACAAATTCTCATTCCACTGCTTTGATGGCAAAGGCTTATGTTATTTCATTGGAAGAATAATAAGGGCACAGTATGAAGGTGTCCTCTGTATCTACTAAGCATTCTTCAGGTGACCAATAAAAGACAGAACACTAACTGAATGTCTCCTCATTTCAAAGTCCAGGATATTAACAAAAAAGGAAACCTGCTAACATCTGTGTAACTGGCTCACTGCACTTCTATTCCACATTACATCCCAGTCAGCAAACCTTTCCTTCAATTTGCACAAGCATGCACTTGGTACCATAGTCACACTTCTACCACACCTTGCCTGATGCTATATTATAATTTGCTCAAATACGTTTAGAAAGGAAAGGGGCTACTTCCACAGAAAACTATCAAGGATAACAGTTTTACAACAAAGTCCAAGAAATTCTTTTATCCTTGGACTCACAGCATCAAAGGGCCTTAAATAGGTGGCAGCAGACAATATTTGGGGAGGAGAATGAACATCTTGATGGTAGAAGCCAAGACTAGTTAACAGGCACTTAGCTAAGAGTTTGCAGATGTGAGATAGCTGCTGAAGACTTACAGAAAGAAGTAATTAAGAGGAAGCAGGAGGAGGATGTCAGGAGGGCAGGGAGATTACTGCTGGGCTTTTACAGCTACAGAGGTACTGCTCAGCTGGTGGGCGTTGTTACAGAGTGCAGTGAGAAGCCAAGCATTTTAACACAGCAGCCCATGGTGCACTACACACTCTTGTTCTGCTAGCACCAGCCATCAGCTCTTCCAGCACTCGTTCTTACTGAATTTGAGTCTTCACTCTAGCACTGAAAGCAGCCACAAGAAAGAAGCTGGGGCTCACACCTGTCCTCCAAGGATGACAGGGTACTTCAGGGTACAGGTGAATTATGAATCTTATCTACACCTCCCATCTGCCTGCTTTGTTCTTCAAATTTCAACCCCAGCATGCCTGCATATCTTACACACGTTCCTCTTACTTCAGAAATGTCTATGACATCTCTTTGCCATGCACACTTTTCTCCTACACCTCAGCCTACTCTAGCATGTCACACTTCTTGTTCCTCCACATGCAGCAACACCTCCCCTTTCCAAAACAAGTTATTTCATTACAAATCCCAAACTGCAAAACCGTAATAAGGCTGCAATTTGTCAGCTAGAACAAAGGAGAAGGAGCCCACATCCCCTCCCAGTCAGTAAAGCTACCTTGATTCGCCGGATGCTGATCACCGACTCAGAGACTCTCTCCACAGCTGAAGGGAAGAACAGGGTCACTGTGAGTCTCACTGCTCCATAGAGGGACACTGCCACAAACACCTTGCTTGCAGAGATAACATTGCCAAGTAGTACATATGCCATGAAAGTCATGAACACTGTTATTTTGCTTGCCACAAAGAACGAGGCTAAGTTCAGTCCTCGGAGGTAGGAGCTTTTCATAACCATGGCAATCTCCTTCCTAAAAATGCAAAACATAAACAAATCACATCAATCTCTCCCATTACTGCTACCCTCAGCAACAGGATGAGGGTAACTCCCTCTCAGATTTTTACTTTCATACCCTTTTTCTCCTCCCCTTGCATCACCCCAACTCCTATGCAAACAACTGTGAATAAAACATGTTATATGGTAAATAACAAAACAAAAACAAACAAACAAACAAAACCCAAAACAAACCAAAAAAACCCAAACCAAAAAAAACAACCAGGATTTAAGAGGCTTGGAAATTCAGAGGAGAAATTCATTACATTTAGTATCTTAATAGCTATAAAAACCAATTCTTTTTCAAAGTCAGAAAACTAACACACTCTTTTTCTTCTCTAGTCAAACTAGTATTCTAATTCTAATAATGCATTCTAGTCTGCTTCAAATATTTTTGGGTGCATGCAAAGAGGAAAAAAAACCTGTATAAAGGCCAAGCATCCACCAACTCCTTATCCTTTCAACATCAAAATCCAGCAGAGTTCAGTCACAAAACTCATTACATGACCAACATATACTCTGCAGTTGAATTAAAACAGGGCAATTTCCAGAAGATCAAGAGTTTGCCCATGGCACAAGTATCTGCCATTATTCAGTTGCTGCTCCTCAAGTTATATCACAGGATTTAGAGTACTTGCTTCCATCTCAGTCCAAATCCTCCCCAATTTGGACTCTGCTTCTGGCTTCTTTTGCTCTAGGAATTCTGGTTCATGAACTAAGAAAATACTGATCTGTGAGGCCAATTGTTCTGCCAGTCATTGCCAGTCAAGCTGAATAGTGACTGAACTACTGCACAGACACATAAGTCTCCCTCCAGCAACTGAAAAGCTGCTGATTCATTTGTTCTCAAGTTCCATTTCAGTTAAATTGCAGTTTCCATTTCTAAATGACTCAGCAAGTACGATCCTCAAATGTTACTGCACTATCATCTACTACAATGTGGATGCTATCAGGCATACCTCCTTATTAGTATTTTTTCTTTATCAAGAAAGCCACAACAATTTACTCCTTCCCCATATATTCTATGTGTTGTCTACTTAATACTATCAAATATAAAATCCCAAAACAATTCCTGATTTCTCTTTCCACATATTCTGGTGATTCTTAAGGAAAAATCTTAATAATTTTGAGTGCTTTCCACTTGGAACTATAAGATTAAAACTCAAATTGTGATTATGCAATTTGAAGCAAATTAAGTAACCACTTAAAGAAAAGGATGCAGGATGCACCATTGGAAAACTAGTTGAGCAACTTTCCCACTATACTTGCCAAATTGGCTGAAGTAACAGACTTTTAAGTTTCAAAGACTTATTTTTTCAGCTTAAGGGTTCACAATCTCTGATCTCCTCCGGAGTACAGAGAAGGAACATTTGTATGTAAACTATTTGAAATGGGTCTAATTCAATTACTTCTACAACCCTGGATGAAACTCTTTTCCCACCCTTTAATAATTCTTAATAATCCTCTCATTATCTGGATGATCGGCAAGTTTTTTGTGCTACTCTCCATAAATATCAGATAAATTACAGCCTACCTGCAGGCTGCATATAATATATTACACTGTCTTGAGGTTCAAACTTACATAAAAGGAAACTAATATGGACAGACACAAGAAAAATGTGCAATGGAGGAGTTCAGATGGCATCTTAGCCACTGTCAAGGACCAGTGTGGAAATACTGGACAATAAAACATCTGGCTAAATTTAAGACTTTTAATTACAGTTTTCCACAACACAGTTCAAGAAACAAAAGGGGACTCAAGATGTGCTCTGGAAGACCTTATTTCTTTCCAGCATTAAAAAGGAAGCCTCTAATCCTAATGAAGTGTTGAACTTGGAAATCTAAAATTTAGTGATGCAAATACACTCCACTGAGGAAGCTTTCAATAAAGAAATATCCTCTCTGGTTCCATGCAGGACAGTAAAGCTTCCCATCAGTCATGAACATTCAATCAGCACAAGACCATATAATCCAACAGAGGAAACAATTATCTGCATGGGAAGAAACATCTCAGGGAACAGCTACAAGTTTGCAAGCCTGCACATGGATGTAAAAAAATTCCTTTTAAGAAAAGGATTTCCAAAATAAAGCATTTAAAACAAAAAAGTCGTCAGATAATCTGCAGCAGGATAACAACGATAATTCATATGTTGGAGAGGGACATGACATGAAAATCAGTTTGTAAGAAATATGCACCTGAACTCCTACAGTTACTCTTTAGCACTGTTATAGTGCTAAATATAATGCTGTTACAGTGTCAAGTAAAAGGGTAAATACAACTAAAAGTCAAGTTTATTAATATATATTATTTTAATTTGATGTCAAAGATCCTCTGAAATGAAATGTCTTAGGATACCAAACTCAGCTGGCCTTGCCAGCTGAATAACAAGGGAATTTCTGATCTGCTGTCTTCCCCCCTTCCCCCTTTCCCAGGTGGCTTGAGTAATAAATGCATAATAGGAAGATGAACTTGCTGCATTACTACTGCTACAACTTATTAGTTGCTTGATTTGAACACAACCATTAGAGGAAGCATAAAAAAGTCTGAACAATTGAAGTTTGGAGGATTTTTAGATTTTTTATTCCCTTAGAATGTATCTTCATTCATCCACTCTTGCTATATAAAATTTAAAAAAAAAAAAAGGTAAAAAAGCTCAAAAAGTACAAGTAAACTGCATTTTAAAGCACAAAATAAGGCATTTATTCACGTGTGAAAAATAAAAAATTACACTGGTCATACATCAAGCTGTATCTTTCCAGGATTACCTTCTTAAACCATTCACAAGTTCTGCAAATGACTTTTCCCAAGCATACATCTTTATTATCTTCATACCACTTATCACTTCATTCATGGTCCTAATCCTGACATCCGTTAAGGCAGCTGTTTTGCTTCTGTAAACAGGACAAAGGAAAAATTCTCAGATTCCCAGAGAAGACAATTTCTGATCACATATTTATGAAGTTTTTGCTTTTATTTGTAAAGACACAAAACTGTAATTTCACAGTTCACAAAAGGTTTCATAGTTCACAAAATTCACAAAACTGTAATTGCATTAAAGGGTTGTCCTGAAGACCAGTATCTTACAGCTGACACACAGCAGGCAGACTTGGTATGTTTGCATTCCTGGTTCTGAGGGAACTGACAGTTGATTCAATGTTCAGAACTGTATGGCAGTCTGTGCAAACACGCACTATTCCTTAAACAACTTATCTGTTGTTTACCGCATTTAGAACTAAAGAAAAATCAGAAAATCACTTCAAAAAGAAGATTTCAAAATGCCAAAACAACCATGCTTGTCATAAAGTTCCTTCGATTGCTTTGATAAAGTTCCTTGTCAAAGAAACTGGCCTAATTTGTGACATTTTAGGATTAACTGCAGTTGAAGCAGAGATTACTTGGTACATGAGCTATATTTCATTAGATAATCTAGATATAGTTTCTTTAAAAAAATAAATATTATTTAACATTATTTGAAATAAACAATAATTTAAATATAACTATTTTAGTCCTACACTACGTTTGCACTGATGGAAAAAAAGGAAAATATATATTATTAAATAATAAAGTCAAAGTTTTAACTAGGAAAAAAGCATTAAAAGTTAGAAGCCACACAATGAATGCACAAATCATGCTAATAGATCCCATTACAATTCTGAATTTATTCATGTAGACTAAACACTTCACACATGGAGAGCTATGGTAGACCTTATTTTGATAAAACATACTTTTAACTGCTAAATTATTTATTTTTGCATACACCAATGAAAGTTAAGGTTCAGAGATCACTAAAAAAAATTCAAATCTTTTTAGAAGGGGTGACCGGGCTTTCTCAGATTAACCTGTTCCCTGTAAGATTTCTCTCATACACTGAAAGAAATCACCATAATTAAAGAAGGCAAGTTGAAAGAATTTCAAGCACCTACTCGTGATTTTAAAAAAACTTCTCAGCACCAGCGTTCCATAAATGCTAGGACTGCTGAAGCAGGGTATTAAAAAATATTTATATAAGGGAACTGACAAAAGGCATTTAGAAACTTGCCCCTAGTACAATCATAGATTCTTAATAACACTGAAGAAAATAACTTAGCCTAAACCAACCACACCAGTGTGGAATGACATTACCTTTGCTACTTCATCTTTTCCTTTTTCAAAAAGGAATACTAACAGAAAAACAATTCCTTAAAGAATGCAATAGCTCATCATTTCTTCCCCATACACACACCACCACTGGAAAAGGCAAAATTAGCATGTTTTGTTCATACCTCTGCAGCAGCAAACAATTCTTACCTAGAATCCTGAAAGTCACCTAACTTCCAGGCTTGGTCTCCACATAATAGAAAGTTGAAGATGATAGAAAATAATAAAGTTAACAGAGGTTTCTTTTTCTTAAAATGGTGTGAATCAAAAAAGGCTGTAGTTCTCATAAATCAATTTTTCAGTTTTCCTGCTGAAATGTCATCATAGTAACCATTCTGTTTCAAATTGCTTTAAAATGCTCAAGAGGTTGGGGCAGTTGTATTTTTAAAATTTTTTTTAAGTTACACTCCCCTAATTTGCAATGAGCATATTTTGTACATGCCAGAAGCCACAGGCTCAATGATACTGTATAATGGCTTCAAGTATACAGACATCCAAGTGTATTGATTGTAAACTACCACAGAGAAAAAAACATGTCCCTGCTATTAAAATATTAAGTTCAGAGTACAAACAGATCAGTCCAATACATGCTCACATAGCATGTCAAGAATGCAATAAGAAAGGATCTGAACATTTTTCATCTGAGAAGACCCCTCTATGATACTAAAAACTATTCTAAATTAGCAAGCTACAAAGTTCCTTTTTGCTTTCACAAGGCATATCTGGTGGGTTTTAATTATGTCTGACACAGCAGTTAGACACAGTTTATCTTTAAGAAAAAGGACTTTAAATAACAATACTGCGGTTGAATGACTAAGCAGTGAAAGCATTCATCTCTTATGAATAAAATACAGATAAAATGGTCTTCAGTCCTATAACTGAACTGTTTCTCAAATAATATATTAGGTCACGTGTATTTTGCAAAACTTCTTGTAGTTGTGCAAGTAAAAGCAATCCTGCAGAATACAGTGGATACCACTCCACAGGATACCAAATCCATATTTGCAGACTCCCAGAGCACTGAGGCCAACGGCTGCATCATGAACTGGTGCACATGCGTGCTTACACAACTGAGTCACAAGAACAATGCTGAATAATAGCACAAATTAACTGCCACACCAAGCATGCTTGGATTTTAGCAAAAGCTTTAATCCTTAAAATTACTTCTTCATAGGCTGCCTTCCTTAAATCCATGCAGATTACCAGTAACTGCCATGTGAACACACTCATTATTACAAAGCTAAAATCTATTACAGCTTTACCATTAACTCCTTCTGATCATTGCACATTTCTGTTCACAAAGAAAAAGACCTGTGCACATGGAGACAAGCAGAACCTTTTTCTGGTTAACAAATTCTTTCCCTTGCACTGCATCAAAACAAGAGGCTGTTACTGAATGGGTGAAATACTCCAAACACTGTTACATTGCCACTGATTAATTTTTAAAATATATACCTTCAAGAAAGAGATTTTTGCCATCCTATTGTCTGACCCTGGACAAGTCCATTAATATCTGCCTCAGTTTCCCATCTGTAAAACTGGGATATTAAAGCCTGCCACCACAGATAAAGCACTAGCTAAGCACTAAGTATTTTAATTATTGACTCAAACCCCAAAAACTTAGAACTAATGAAAAACAATAATTAAATAGCTTGATACTTAAGCATGCATATTGCACATGCAGCAAAAATACGCATCTAAGAACATATGGTAAGTGTTCTACAAACAGGCTTTATTGTAAAAAGAAAAGCCCTTAGAATTTGACAGAGAACTCTGAATGGATCATTATTTGAGAAATAGCCCCTGAACATTATTTGAGAAACAGAATATGAATGTGATGACTGAAGACTACCACACTGGTTACAAATGAAGAGGTCTATGAGTTGTTTTCATTTTGTAATTCTCACCTCTCTCTTCATACCCGACCATGGCAATGCCAGGCTCAGTATGACTAGAAAACTTGTCTTGAAAGAAAACTTGAAAAAAAAAACCAAAACAGTAACCCACTTAAAGAAATTTTACTCATTCAAAGTGCTAAAAGGAACCCATTCAACAAAAGATGCAAAGAAAGATGAGTAACACTCCTAACCATATGTGTATAGAGTAAAAGAACACAAAAATCCTTCCAATTATATGTAAAAGCCTTTTACAAAGTCATAATGTAAGTTAAGCATGGCTAATTAAACAAGAAACAGAAAACTTGGATGCAAGAACTTGCCTCACCAATCCTATCAGAGGCAATTTTTGTTGGGCATTTTTAGGACAAAGTTACAGAAAAACAAATTAAATATGTCTGATAATGAAAAATTACTCCAAACTCTTATCTCCACAGCCTAGAACCTTGCAGCTGGAAACCTCACAGCTGGCATCAAAACCACCATGATAAATTTTTCTTCCCTTATCTCTCAGTTCCTTCTCCTTTTTTCTCTCTGCATCTTAGTCATGGAGGAGAGAGAGCAAGATCTTTGAACAAGAAACTTCCAGAGCTTTCTGCTGCAACTCCTGTTTCAACCCCAGTAAGTCACACAGAGAAGATCTGACTACATCCTTCTTGGAGTAACCACTCCCCAAGAATCACTGCAGGAAGGCAAAGCTCAGGTTTGCCATGATCTACAGCAAGGTAGCTACAGAAATAATCAGACTCTTTTAATGTACCAGAGAGCTAATGAGTAATGGATATTTTCAGCATGTTTGGAAGACAGACTACTTCAAGTCCATAATCTGGAATTCAGACATCTCACATTAGCAACTATTGAAAAACATTAGCAAAGATAAAATATACTGCAAAAAATATCACCAGACACAAGATGATACTCTGCCTCCACCCAATATGCACATTTTAAAATTCAGTAGAGAAAATAGCTACAACCCAAAACATGCAGCCTTACCTGAGTGAAGAAAAAAGCCTCCCAATGCAGGTCTGCACAGGAAGAAGAATAATCAAAACTGCCATTCCTGCAAGACATGATGGGCCTATTTCCATCCAGAGAAGCACTGTTACTGCTATAGCCTGAAGTGGTCCAGCCCACAAGAAGTGCAAGAAAATTGTTACCTAAACAAATAGTTAAGAATCAAATATTAGCTTTTGACCTTAGCTAACAAATTAAACCCCCAGTAACATTTAGGAAGTATTTCTGTCTATGGCAAGGCCAGGCTGGATGGGGCTCTGAGCAATCTGCTAGTGGAAGGTGTCCCTGCCCATGGTGGGGGGCTGGAACTAGATAGATGGTCTTTTAGGTCCCTTCCAACACAAAACATTCTATGCTTAAGAAACAACTAGAAGAAATGTTCATCAGAAACATTTAATCACCAGTTTTTAAACAAAACTTTAACTTCAGCCCCACAATTTCTTCAGCCCCTTGGAAAGATCTGTAAAATACTTCTTACTTGATCAAATTTGTTCACATCGTTTGACAGCAGGTTTACTATTTGACCAGTGGTAGTTTTCGCCATAGCTACATTACTGAGACGAAGTGCCTAAAAAAGTCAGAACAGCCTCAAATTACCACAGCTTATAGAGCACAGTACACCTATATACACAAGACATAAATACAGTACCAGGGCTAAAGCAGAAGGCACATCTCAGCTTTTGCCTGAGAGCACTGGGGCCTTAGATAAAATGAGGGAGGGTTAGACTAAATATCCTAAACAAAGTCCCAAAGAAAAAAGTATTAAAAAGAAGGCCAAGGGAAAGACTGTGAGAATAAAAATGCCCTGTCTTCATGTCTGAAGTGATTAAAAATAGGAAAATACAAACACAGCAATTCACTAAGCAAAAGAGCTGTAACTTTCCATGTGCATTGTTCTCCCTCTCACTATGAGCGTCTGTACAAAACAGGAACAGAAAACTCCACCTGAAGGCCAGATTAAAGTCAGAACAGTGTTTGGCCAATTGCAAGAATTCTGTTTTGAATGCATTATCTAACAGAAGGCAAAGAACCCTCGAGTTACTAATTTTAAACTATC
>VWYI01026615.1:6273-33261 GCA_013399455.1 Anthoscopus minutus
CAGGCCGCGCTGGAACCAGGCCGGGCCCTCTCCCCCCACAGCCCCGACACCTTCAGAAGCCGGAAGCCGAAAAGGGAGAGTTCAGAGTTTCCCGGGCTTTAAAACGGGTGCTCACGGGGGTGAATTCTGATTCTCAATGGTTTACAAAGCTGTCAGTTGTCAGAACTGGACAGCTATTAGACCTTTCTGAAGCTCTCAAGAGCTTCTCTCACGAGAACTATTTCCGTAGATGTTTTCCTTCCTCCTTAATTTTAACTAATGTCAAACTAACACAACTGCATACAAATTTGTAGTGTTGGCCTGAACCACAGCAATTTTACTCTCTAGTATTTTCAAAAAGAATCTGCACCAGCATGGAATTGGAATGATACACAAGTAAATCAGACTCCTGAACTTTTTGTGATGACCATGCGAAGGACAAATTGAAGTTGCACTCAACCACCTCCTGATAAAAAAGGCAATTGGGAGAGCAATAAAAGGATACGCAGCTGTAGAAAAAAATGTGAGCAAAGGACAGAGTTCAGATTAAAGACAGAAGCTGAAGAAAGGCAAGGCAAGAAATAAACAACTCTTTAAAAAACCTCTTGTGAAAGTCCTGCAGTGTAAGGGGAAAAATGCATTCTCCTGCCCTGACCTCTAAAGAGAAGTCATCAGTTCTCTGAAACCCTGTGTGGAAAGGAAGTGCTAACATCTGTTTTTCCATGTTCAGTCACTTAATTTGATATTGTTTGAAGAAAGAAATTAACTTCAAGAATTCTGTCACATTGGCTGTCCTACACAACAGTGTAAGGAAAACCCTCTTCTGCTGAGTCTTTTTATATTGAAAATGCATCATTCTAGTGGAGCTTGAAACAAGCAGTAAACTAAATTGACTGAAATTAGATTCTAGAAGCTTTCAGGGTGAATGAAATTGGTTCTATGGGGTCCACTCCTTCCCTCACTCTCTATGAAATTACTTACTTCAGTTGTAGATGTCTTTTCTTCTTCTCCTGTTAAGAGATAACATAATAATTCCTACACCCCTGTGGTTCAGTTAAAATTACATCTACCTCTGAACCTTCAAGTATGAGGTAGGTGAAAACAGTGACTGAGGACATCTGCCATGTCTATCTTTTTGTTTCTTTCTGTGTGACTGTCAGGCATGAGAGATCAGGTCCCATTCATGTCTTAGTCTGTTTTAGTTGCTGAATATCATTATAATAAAAAAAGATCTCTTTACAGATGTGAAGAATGCAAACCAAACACATTTCTTGTGGAAGACTGAAGTGAAAAGATGGCCAGTAGGTATGTATGGTGATCAATTTTATAAGTCCCATCAGTAGGTGATGATGGTCATTGAAATTAATGCAGAATTTAGGTTTTGTTGCTAAAAGACTACTAAAAATATACCAGTTGATGAGAACTTACTGGATATTTCTTAGTTGCTAAGAAAGAGCTGTGAAGGTTCACTACATTTAGCATCCCAATCTATAAATGTGATCATTGGAATAAAATTACATGAGTTTTCATATGTGGAACATATGTGAGATTTTGTGTGCTGTGTTATTAATTTGTGTTACAGGGGAATGCCTGTATTCTCAGGTGCTATGCATGTGTGGGGATGCCTGTGAAATATGCCGCTATAACCATACATATTTGACTGAAGGTTTTACATGGTATTTTATCAAAATGTGTAACCATTAATCCCTCACCTGAAGAGTTTAAATAAAGTCAGTCAGACTTAATTACAATATTTCACTGAGTCCTTGGAGAAATTGCATTCTCATTCTGAACCCCAGGGTGAATCCTTCAGACAGTCCTACAGAAGGGGGTTAAAAAAGAAATGTTTCCAATAGCAACTTGTTCTTCTGTTGGAACAAGCCAAAGTTATTTGAAAAGACAACATAGAAATAAGGAAGCTGGGGAGAATTAATGATATTTTGAAAATGTAAATGGAACAGTTCTAAATTGAAAGGGTTTTGATGGGGAAGTGGAAGCAAATAATCTATCCTACATGAATTTTATAGAATTGCATAGAGTAGCATGAAACCTCAGTCATTAGACTTCCTTACAATGTATCTTCTCCTCTTCTGGTGCTTCTCAATATGAGCCTCCTGGACATCACAACCAATCAACAACTTCTGTTTTTGTCTGATAATACTGTTTAAATTTTATAGGCTCTAGGGATGTGCCTGCAGAGCTGGTGTTCTGCTAGACAAAGGATGAGGACCATATGAGAATCTCTTGCTCTTCTATATGCAACTAATTTTTATAGCAAGTATTTTTAGAGCTCATCTTCAGAGCATAAGTTACATGAGGGACAGGGAGGAAGAGTACAATAATAAATGATTTCTGAAAGCAAAAAGGTAAAATAGGAGAATTAAATCGCTGAGAACTTGCATATATGAATAATGACTCTTGGAATATCTCATACATGTTACTAACTCTGAAATAAAAGAAACTGATATTACATACATTTTCTTCAAAAATGTAGTTTTAAAAAGAATGATCCAGAGATGGGAGTACTTTATTTTCCTTATGTAATTTTTACATTGATCCACCAGATGGCAGCCACAGACTGCCCACTGATTGGCGTGTACCTGTCTCCTATTATATAACGTCTATGACCCAAGAAGATAGTCTGACAGGGGCTGCTTTGCTTTCAAGGAAGTCAGCAAAAATAAATGCAACTGCAAATTGAGCAGTTTGGTTCTTCTGATTTCCTCTTATGCTTGCTTTGTGTAAGTACAGCTACTGCATTTACCATTTGGGAAAGCGAGGAATCTGGCCTTAAATATCTGCACTGGGGCACCTATGTAATGCATTTAAATCAATGGAACAAATTCATTCTTTGAGGGTTACATTCTTCTTACATCTCTTTTGCTGGTCTGGTCAGGTCAGGTCAGGTCTTCAGCTTGTGGAGAGAGAGGATGATACACATTCAATCTATTTACACTGGCCTAAGTTTGTGAAAACAACGGCCCCAATTTGACAGCATCTGGTGACATGCAGCCCACTGACTACATTGACACTTGGTAAATCTCATGCATTCAATATCAGAGGCTCTGGTCAGACTTCCTGATACTCATGCATTCTTTCCTGCCTTCTTATGCCTTCTTTCATTCCCTGCCATGCCTGCTCTTTGGGAGATATGGCAGTACACTGGAGCTTGCTTGGAGTATTCCTCCTGTGAGGAACCTGCTAGGATCTCATCTCCTCGTTTCAGCCTAGTCTTCCACTTCTTTATACAATTGTTTAAAAAACCACCTTAGTTCTCTCACTCCCACATCATCAGGAGCAAAAAATTGAAGTTTGACTTAGGTACTTTGAAAGCAGATGACTAATTTCCTCAATCAGAGATGACTGCCAGCATTTTGCAGAGATGTAACTCTGCTGGACTGGACTCTGGGCAATTTTGTCTTGGGATAGGACTTTGTTAGAAAGTTTGCTGTCTATATAGTGTGGAAGAGCCATCACTAGAATGAGAAGGGACATGTCCAAGATCACAGAATTTATCTAGATAGAACCAAAAGAGATCCCAGATATTCCAGGTCACAAGCACTATAGCATTCTCTCTATAAGCAATATCACTTAAGCCTATTATTTTCCATAGCTCTTAGAACTAGTTTTAATTTTCATGTAGTGGCTACTTAATTTAGAAATTACTGTCCAAGGAGGACACAAGGATAGCAACAGGGGAAATGGATTTTTCCTGACAGCCAGTAGATGTGTGCTTTGTATTTGGCTTTTATTTTGCCTGTGGGCTGAGAGGTTTTCTGAGCTGGCAGGGCTTGGGGGACATAGAAAACCACAGAATTTTAACCCTCTCGCTGCTACACTGGATAATTTGAGTGAGCAGCCTGGGAGAGATCATACAGAACATAGATGAGCATTTAACAAAATGTGGCCTGGTGACTAAATGGCATTTTCATCTTTCAAGAGAAAATCTCTCTAACTGGACTTTAGTCAGCCTTGACAGTATTTTTCTAAGAGGATTTTTGTATTTTTATATATCTTTGAACACCTTTTATCCTTAAAAGGAAAAAAGCCATCTCTCAAATGAAGCCTAAATCCAAAAGGAAAAGTTGCATAGCTGAGTTGATGACAAGAAATAATGCCAGAACTTCCCCAAAACTGCCTTTTAATCTAGAATGGTGTAGGGTAGGAGGTGTATGTCTTTTATCTAT
This sequence comes from Anthoscopus minutus, assembly GCA_013399455.1. Classification (NCBI taxonomy): domain Eukaryota; kingdom Metazoa; phylum Chordata; class Aves; order Passeriformes; family Paridae; genus Anthoscopus; species Anthoscopus minutus. The sequence goes on from VWYI01026615.1 coordinate 10,440, forward strand.
GGAAAAAAGAAACTTTTTGTATGGTTAGGATATGATAATAACTGGGGGATCTTGCGCTTGTATAGGCTATGGAAGTAAGAAGGAAAGTAAGAGGAAGTAAGAAGCCAAGAAACATAATTTTTGTTTCTTCAGTCACCATGTGATGTGGATGAGTAAAGGGAAGGTTTGTTCCCTTCTGCAGAACTACTTTTCCATAGAAATACCTAATCACTCTTCAGCATGACATCCTGGTCCCTAGGAAGCTCCTGGCTCAGCAGAGGAATAATTCTGAGGTTATTCCAGGCAGATGGAATTCTAGGCACATACAAACTCATGGGAAAGTATATTAGAGTATTGAGATCAAAATGTCTTATGGTAGGCCAGTGTGCTTTTTAACAGGCTCCTGTTGGACTGTAAATCTGTAGCTGAAGTGCAGTGCCACAGGCTCTTCTCTTGCTCTGTTGATCTGATAGGAAGGAGCAGCACGGTGGTGGGAGCAGCTCAGGCCAGCCAGCTGCAGCCAACACATTCCGTCAGTCAGCAGGAAGCAAGCTGTGATGCCACACCTTGATGTACCTAGGAGGGAGCACAGAGTGAGGGCCACTGGCATGGGTCCCTTGTGCTTATGTCCTCTCTCATGTTAACTGAAAGAGAAGACAAAGGGTTGAGGTAGGGTGTGTCTTGGTTCTGTCAGCAGCTATTCCAGTTTTCTTATCCTTGGTTTTGACCTGAGAACTGGTCTTCCAAAGGAACGTAGCTATGAAGTTGATGTCTAACTAGGTGTTGGTCTCAGTTCTACCTTAAACAGCAGCCTACACATTTGAAAGGCTGAACGGATGAGAAATCACAGGTCCACTTCTTTCCTTCCCACACATTTCATTTAATGGTAGCTTTTTTGGAAGGCTTTGCCATTGACTGCTTCCTGACTTACTTTATTTCACACGTGTAGACTGGGAAGGTTTTCAGCAGTTACTGAGCATTCTCTTCTGGAAAGTAAAGCTGTCAATACTATTTTTATTTTCATCTTAGGAAAAAAGAATGCTACTCATGCCCTAAGGCAAGGTTTTTCTTTGCCTTCAGTTTAGGTAATGTGAAAGAACATGCCTATTAGGGCTTTTGCTTTGGATATTAGCTGCCACTTCTTCACTAAAACAAAAGATGCTGCATCCTTATATCTTCAGGATGTTTTGAGACCAGCATGGACACCCCAAGCTGTTGGTGCCTTTTTTTTCCAGTCTTGAAGGTCAGGTAATGGATCTTGCACAGCAAAGCTCCTATTCATTGCTGTTTGAGCTTTTGAGAATTCCTAATGTCTTTAAAAAAAAACCAGCAAACAAACACAAAACCAATTACTCGCAGCTAAAAGTATAAAACTGATACTTGTTGCTGTGAAACAAATAATTATTCTTAATAAAAAAAATTGGTTTTATTCAACTCAGTATTGGGCTAGAGTAGTGGTAAAATCTGTCATCCTAGAACATATATTGTAAAATTTACAGATCCCTAATAGCTGCTATATTAGTGATTTCTTCACTTTCAGTACGCAGATACACAAAAAAACCCCAAACTTGTTATATTCCCATTACTTAAGAGAAACACAGACTAGTAGAGCACTGCTGAAACTAAATTACTTGCCATAGTCCTCTTGCTGTAAACCAGAGTAATGTTATAGTTTAAAAATGCATTTGAAATTACACTGCCTGTGGAATATTTATATTATAAAAGTCCTTGACGTTGCCAACTGCTTTGACTGTGAATGGAAGATTTTTTGTCTTTCGTTAGATTAAGTACCCCTGCAAACTTCTTTGTCTGGTATTTTACTGGGATGTTGGGATGTTTCCTCATTTATAAATGGAGTCATCAGTAAAGAATGATGCTATGGTGCTTCGCCAGCCAGTCACTTTTAACAGGAAAAATGTTTGTGAAGCTCAGTTTGACTGTTGGTCCTTGTCTTGATCTTCAGGAACTGGTTGTGCACAAGACTCCACTCCTGGACCTTTTTTACATGTTCATGCTACATGGCAACAGAGGAGCTCCATGGTTATTCCTACCAGATATTATACATGAGGAAATTCCATCTTGCATATTTGTTTTTTTAGAATAGAAATATCTTGAAATTTTATTATTATTACAGAATTTATCTGTTTATATTGCAGTGAGCAATGCTGGTACTGCTCCTGAGATGACCTGAAAATACCTGTGTTTTTACAGCCCCATACACTGTATCTGTTACAATGCATGTTACATGCCTGTTTCTCATATGCCACATTGGAAGGCATATTGGGGAAGAATGTTATTTAACAACTGCAATAGAAATCTGTGTTAAGACTTCTAAAAATGCCCAGTTATTATAATATTTCAATCTGATGGAAAGCAAAAGACCTTAACTTGCTTTTCTTAATTTGATTTTGCAGACAGGCATTGGAAAATCATTCTTCTTGAGGTGTGAAGGTTCACATCTGAGAACCTGAGATCTCTGGCTCTGACTTTCTATGTCAACTGGAAAATGATCCCTTCTGTCATTTTTAGGACTTTTCTATAAAATAAAACAGAACACACTCAATTTTATTCACATTTCAGTTTCATTCACATAAACATATAAAGCAGTCCTCAAATGAAAAATATTACAGTGAAACAGGTCTTGTTTATTCCCTCATTTGTATTCCTGCTACTATGTAGAAGACAGTACAGCAAAGGGAGAAAGTGATCAAGCTACAAAAAACCAAACTGCTTGGAACAAAAGGAGGAGGCTGAAAATGAGATGAGCATAGCTGAAAGAATTGAAAGCTATTAAACAGACTAGATCAATATGAGATTGGATGGTCAGATTCACTGCCTTGAATTTCTCTCCAAAATAATTGGGAGGGTATTTTTGTTAAAGGACTGCAGTATTTTCTCAGTGTGATATCTAAAAGAAAACATTGCAGCATTGTAGACCAGTGGTCTTTGTGCCATTCTGTACCATGGACCTGCATACTCATGATGCTCAGAAACCCTAAACAGACCAGTAGTCTGAAGGGTGTGAATGGGCTATGAAGGTAAAGATCAGCACTTCAGGAATGTCAGCTCTTGTGTATATGACCCAGATATCCCTCCGTGTATGAAATAAAAGAGGATTAAGTGGAAGACAGAGTTCTTAAAGCAGAATATCATCTGCTGTGCTGTGGCATTGCATCTTTTGCTTCTAGTGCATGGACCAACATATCCCATCTTCATCCTGTCTCACTCAAAGCTCCCCCTACCTACACCCTATTTATTCTCTTTCTACCCATCATTCAGCAGCAACACACACCAGTGTGACTTAGTTGTCTCTGCACATTGCTGACAGCTACTCAGACAGCACTTTATTTTATGAATGAGATCCCTTACTATTTTAGATCAGCAGATCTGCCTAGGTTGTGACAATTGCTTTCCATTTCTCTGTGTTCCTGTAAAAGTCACTGTCATAAAACTATATCAAGAGATGAGAAGCTACTTCCTTCCTGGCCAAAATTTGTGTCATTGAATTTATAAGAGCTTTGAAAAATTTTATTCATTTTTCAAATTATTCAGAAAGACCTCAACAATGTTTGGGTTTTAATTCAATTCTCTATATTCTAGTGCCTTCCTTGTCCTGATAGTGTGAACTCCTTTGAGAGTCAATGAAATTCCCTGTTTTCTCTCCATGCAGGAGTTTTCAGTTTTGTATCCTGTCCACAGAGCCATTAGGGCTGCAACACTGTTGCTGAATTTAATCTTTATTTGCATTCTGCCTTGTTAATGTATACTACGATCATAGTATTGTTGCATGAAAAAATATCTTTTTGTTTAAATTTTTGGGATTTTTACTATCATTCTAGTCTCTATTCCCCTATGTTTAATAGACAACTATTAAATTTTAAGCCTGTTCTTAAAGCTGCTGCTCAGTATATCTTCCACAGAAAATTTCTGTGGACTTTCAGACTTGTATTCTGATGTTATGCTTTCAGAACACTTTCCATGATGATTTCCAGAGTAGTGATATTTGGATAAAACTCCTTCAAAGCGCATCATTTTCAAGAAAGGGTGTGAAGACAGATGATGATTAGTTTCTAAATCATTTACCATTTATTTGAGATGAGTCAGCTGCATGGTTAGATGTCTGTCTTCTCTCAGTGTGTTTAAATACTGTTTATAGATTTGAGTCCTGCTTTTATTTAAGTCAGTGACAAATTTCAAACTGTATTGAAAGTAAGCTACATCTCTTTGTTTAGGACTTATTTTAAGGAAGCTGCAAAACCCTTTAGATGATACGAAGAAATTTTAAAATGGTGTAGTTTGATGTCACATTATTTATTCAGGCTTTAAATTTTGTTATGTATATGACATGCCTACATTTTCTTGGGTGATTTTTAAATAATAGTGGTTTATTCAATTCAGAAGGCAACTTCCTGCAGCATTTTTTGTAACTTGCAAATTGCAATTCTGTGTTAGGATGAGGGCCAAAAGGTGAAACCATTAATGAAGAAATAAGCAATTAATTTGTAACAGCAATACTGCTTCAACTGTAGAATTGCATAATAGGAGTGAAATCACTGCTCTTTACAGAAAAACTGGAATTTTTTTGTGGGATTCGAACTCTGCAGTAGGAAATTCAAGTTCTCCTGTAAATCATGGCCTGGGTTATCTTTCCCATTATGAGAGTTTACTAGGATGATTTTTTCTAAGCCATATAAGTGTTTGGTCAGGTTTGAAAGCTTTTTTGAAAAGCAGGACTAATAGCCTTTATTCTCCAGGATTAATGCGTGTGTCTCATGAGTAGTTTAAGTTTGAAGACTCTGTCACAAAGCATCCATTATGATTAAAGCTGTCACTAACTGAAAGCCAGGTCAATCTCTAAAAGATTTTCAAATATAATATTTCTTTCTGCCAATATCTTTTTCTCACAGGACATTTATACTTGTCATTATAGTACTTGTCTGAAATTAATAGCAATAGTGATATCAGCCCTTTGTGAACTCTGCAAAATGTGATATATCCCTCTCTTTAGAAAGAGTAGCAGAAACAGAAAGAAATTGTTAATACCCTGAGTTAGTTCTTTTAATTAACATGTTTTCTTCTCTGGGCAGTCAGGCACACTAGCTGGTAAGAAATTAGGGACAATAAAGTACCAGCGTTGCCCTGCATAATGAGAGAAATGTTTTCTTGCCAAAAGAAGGATGAAAAATATCTATGAGATTCCCTAAGAGGGCCAGACTGTGAATTTACCTGTTGACTATATATCTGCTTCTTCTGTTATTTTCCTTTCTTTTTATGTCTCTCTTGAAGTAATTTCACTATTCACCAAAATTTCTGTAAAAATGAAATAGCAATTAAATGTTAACTCAGTGTGTTAATCTTACATCATGTCAACCACTGTCTTCACTCTGTAGGTTTTCACTCTGAATGGTCTAAATAAATGTATTATTTTTTGGTTAAAACTTTTTAAAGCCTGTCTTGGTATCAGATGGTTGGGTTACATTTCTCTAACCCTGATCAAGTGCCATAATCTGTCCTCATGCATCTGTAGCATTCAGCTATGCCCATTGACTCAGCTGTGCCAGGGGACAATAAATGATGGTGATTTTGTTAATGAGAGACCAAGCATCTGAAATCTGTTTTCACTCACAGTTTGAAATGGGTGTAGTCCTTTCTGCAGCAATGTCTGTCGCTGAAGGGCATGTTCAGAACTTTACTGCCAGCTTATTTGTAGTAAACTGTATAATTTGAAGCAGGAATCCTGAGGCCTGGCCACCCCTTGCTGGGTTTAAAATGAGTGTAGAGGAAAGACTTGAAAATAAGAAGTATCTTTGTTGCACGTTTGATGGATGGCATCAGACAGGGTGGATAGAAAAACAGTGCCGGTGTGAAGTGACAAGCTTATAGAAGAGCAGAGAGCAGAACTGGTGATGAACTTAGATAAACCCAAGAAATATATGCTTATTGGATGTGAGTGTCAGAGTGATGCACTGTGTGCTCTTTCTGTTATGGGAATGCCAAGGATGCTGTCTTGGTCTCTGTTCTTGAGGGAGAGATAAGCTACTGTTCACATTGCCCTTTTATTCCTCTCAATGTGGCAAAAGTAGCAGATATATCCTTAGTGCATGTATTTCTGGATGAATCTACCTCTGCAATGACAAACTGGTTGTGGGGCCAACAGTGTCAGGGAGGATCATGGTGCTTCTGGAGCCTAGTGCAGAAATCTTGCATGCACACAAAGTCACGAGGCTTGCTGCACATTCACTGTCCCCTCAGAAGGTTTTTCACAGCTACTGTTAGGGCTATTTCACACTGGACCCCACTCACATGGTTGGTCTAGGACTGACATGATCCACAATTGAAAACAGCACTGACAAACTTCTTAACTCTTATACCCCAAGGCCGTCAGGCTGACCTGAAACAGCTCCATAGTCACTGAGGCTTGGAGGCTCTCATCCCAGGTATCTGCTGCAAAAGGCAAACCTGTAAAAAATGCATGAAGTAAATGTTTTTCTCTTTACATTTCTCTTAGAAACCTTTCATGCTCTTTCAAGCTTTCTTTGGAGGAGGATCTCATTTTTCCCTTCAGTGTACCCATAAAATGAACAAGCCACTATCATTGGGCTGTCTTTTCCTCCTCTATGTTTTGTATGGTGTTTTTACAGGGTTTGTGCATCTTGTGAATGCACAACTTAAATGCTTGTTGGTTTATCTGACAGTGCTTCCACAAGCTGTGTGTGTGCATATGTATTTCCTTATCTGGTCTTCAAAATAATTCTGTCAGCATATTTTCCTGCATTTTTAAAGAAAGCCAATTAACCCCTCTGCACCCCTTTAAAAGCAGCCTGAAATCATATGCCAAAGCTCACTGAGGTGCAACTGCTATATTTCTGTGTCTTAAAGTAGCATTTTTAAACTGTTGTAGTTAATAGCTTCCTTAGAAAGAAACCTTCCTCTAATCAAAACAGCTGAAGCTTTGCAAAGACATGTGACTTTTATTTCCTCTCTGGGGCTTAAAAATGTACATATTTTTTCCTCTTGACATACCACCTTAAAGTTGAAAAGTTCTTGGGTATTCCAGGACTGGAAAACTAAGAAAGTTTGTGTTCTAAAGCTGTTCCTAATAGCTGTAGTTAAACATAGTATTCATGTCCTTACCCTTTAACAATGATTTCAGTACTTTTTAAGAAACTAAAATTAAGATATCCTTATCCTTTGATCTTTTATCTTTTTTTTTTCCTGAAAGTCTAAAATCACACCTTGTTAACTGAAGCCATCCATGCTAGGAGAGGAAGAAGCAGAAAACCTAGAAAAACTGCTGAAACTATCTCATAAATTGGCTTGGTTACCAGCTCTCAGCCCAGAGCATTCCAAAATTTGCTCAGGTGCTTCATTCACTTAGATATTTTACAAGGTGGACAACTTGAGAACTTTTTTTTTTTTAATTTGTCTTTTGGCAGTCTAAGTAAACTGGTAATTTATGCAATTGCCTCTCTGAACTATGTCTCTATTCAGAGGTCTTCAGATATCATAAATACATATCTGAAAATGAATGAATATCTTTGTTATCTCCACTGAATCTAAAATTTTTCTCATCAAGGAAATACATTAAATACATTAACAATAGGCCACTTGTACTATATAGATTATTTGATGTAAATGTCTCCTTAGTTTCTTCAGCTGTCTATCCACTAGCTAACAAGCAGAACCCTGTGATATCATTTTAATATCTTCAGAGGATGGTGCAGAGATGCTGCAAAATCTTTTTACTGATACAGAAAGTATTAGTCTACTGAATCGTCTAATCCATTTGATATATTCCTTGCTTCTTATTCAAGGCAGAACACAGCCATCTAATGTGGTTAATTTTTACAGGAGGCAGAGGCTAATCAGGCAAATCAAAATAAAGAAGAAAATGGCCAATATGCATCTGCAAAATGACAGTGTTAGGTCAATATTAATTAAAGAATGATTTTTTAGAAGCAGACAAGCAATAATCTTAAGAAATAGAACTTTTTTTTTTTTTTACTTTTAACACTTGTTATGTTGGTGTATAATTATTTCATTAACAATTCTTGTCATCTTACATATGGCAAACAATGTTGGCTTTTTCTCTTTGCATATTGTTTGAATTGGAAAGAAATATATGAAAGAAGACTGGACAGGAAGAAGAAAATACTTTAAAATGTTTTTCTTTCAAGAGATTAGAAAAAGAATGTATAATTTTTGCAAGAATTTCTTTTTTGAAATGATGATTTTCCAATTTTTAATGTTTTTTTTTACAAAATAATTTTTGCCCATTTGAAAATGAAAACATTCCTAAAGCAAAGTCAGCAATTTTAGACAAGCATTTTTGAAAAAAGAAGAATGCACAATTTTTTAAGTATTGGAAGGAAAGAAATCCCACTCAAAAATACTTTTAATTAATCTTTGATTTCCTCCTGGCAACAATTCTGAAAAGTTACAACTTGGATATTTTCCCGAGCCCATACATACAGAGCATACTGAGGTTTATTAAGAGACATATTAGCAAAGTGATAGTGGTGGAGACAGGTGCAATCTGTCAATAAAATCTGAACTTGATTGAACGCTTTTGAAGCATTCCAAGAAATAGTCATTGCAACATGAACTGCAACACTGAATCTTGAATTAACTCTGAGGTTGTTTCAATAATAACTTAGTAGACTTTCGGTTTTCTGCACAATCTACACTCACACAACTGAGTCTTAGGTTATGTATTACCAAAAAACTCCCTAACCATTAAGCAGCTCTAGTCCAGTGATTTCCTAAGCCAAAATTCTTTACAGCCAGTGAGTGTAGTCTAAAGAGGTACTTTAGTACCACAGTGTGCTTGTCTTGTTATTTTACTCTTGTGTTTAAAGCTGTTGGAGATAAAATTCTGGACTAGAAGAACCTTTGAGGTGACCTGGTATAGCTGTTCTCAGCCTAATTAGTTCACTCCTGCATGGAAAACAAGAAGAGGCTTCTCACACTTCCAGCATCATCTCCTCCTTTGGAGCCTGATTTCCAGGCTTTTAAGGGCAGACAACCTAACTTTATGTGGTTTCTGAGGGTAAAGAAAATTACTAGGCAGAGACATGAGCTCTTCCTTCAGTTCTGCTTCATGATTTCAGTGTCAGAAGCCAGGGAAATGTGCCAAGAAAAAGGAGAGTGTGCTCTTAGTAAAGTGCAAACCTGAAGTATCTCTTCAGTCCCTTGTAACAGTGACATACAGGAATATTCCAGCCACCAGGGAGAATATGATAATGGCATTGCCACTGTGGATTGTGTTTGGGTCACAAATATCTGCTGCTCATGGCCCTTCTCTGTATTAGGAAGCCAGGAAGATAGTGCCCTATGAAGCAGCCACAATTCATCTCTTACTGAATAAGCAATAATATATTGATCATTCAGGAAACTTGTCCTGCTTTCCATGGAAAATCAATCCTTGGCTGATCTATGCATTTTTTAATAGAAAGATATACAATAACTCTTAAATTACTTGCATATATGGTTATGTACTTGGAGCTGGGTATCATGTGGGGTTTTTTTTATCATGTGGAACACTTAGATGTTTGTTCCAAGTTCACTGTTTAGTATTTAAAATTGTGCTAATGCCCTTTTCTTACATCTTCTAAGTTTCTCAAATATTCTGAAGAGTTGGGAAAATAATGCAGCTTAAGTAGGTTAAAATTTCTCTGTGCTTCTACCATACCATGAAGAGCAGAGAATTTTACATGACTTCCAGTGGTAAAAAGAGAGACTAAACATAAGGAAAATTTTGAAAGGTATATAGACTGAAAGATTTTAATAAGTTATGTAAAGTACTGCATATCTAAAATGGAGCATTCTTCTGCCCTTCAGCAAAATTACAGTTTAACTTAGTTACACACTGATAGACTCTGATATATCACTGACAGGGTGATAGACCTGGTAGTTGTCCTGGTTTAGGCTGGGATAGGGTTGATCTTCTCCACAGTAGCTGGCATGATGCTTTTGTTTTGGGTTTGTGCTGGAAAGAGCATCGATAACACGGGGATGTTTAGTTATTGCTGAGCAGCACTTTAAAGAGTCTTTTCTGCTGCTCAGCCTGCCCCATAGGATGCTGGGTATGCAAAAGGAGTCAGGAGGGGACACAGCTGTTCCCTCTGAGCCAATAGATATTTCATACCATAAGGTGTCATGCTCACAGATAAAGCTGGGAAGAGAAGGAAGAGGGGATGTTTGAAATGATGGTGTTTGTCTTCCCAAGTCACTGGTACTGTGATGGAGCCCTGCTGTCCTAGAGATGGCTGAACACCTGCCTGCCCGTGGGAAGTGGGGAATGAATTATTGTTTTGCTTTGCTTGTGTGCACAACTTTTACTTCACCTGTTAAACTGTCTTTATCTCAGCTTGTGAGTTTTCTCACTTTGACTCTTTGTATTTCCTCCTCTATCTCACTAGGGGCAAGTGAGGGAGCATTTGTGTGGGACTTAGTTGCTGACTGGGATTAAACCATGACAGCAGCTGATTGTACCTTGTATTCATCATTCTAGGGTCTGGAGCAAATTGTTTTGTTAATGAGATAAATCATCAAATGAACTAGAAAAATATTATATTATTGCAGCTTTGCTCTTTTCCCAGAACTGGTTCAGATGAATCTTGACAGCTTGGGATTTTCATATCAGAAAAGTCCATAAACTGTTATTTAATTTTCTATCAGTATTCTCTCTCATAAGGCTTTCAGTAGAGATATATTTGAATCTTGTGCAGTAAAAAATCTGGCAAGGAAGATAAGAAATAAAAAGGGCATAATTGTGGCCTGACACTAATAAAGAGAGCTAAAATCCACTTATCATACAATCCCTTCTAGATTTTGTATCTATGTAGCAAAATAGAGTCATTAGCTGCAACTCAAAGCTATCTTTTTCTACACAATCAATGGAAATGTTGAGAGAGAATAAATGGCATATATTGAAGAGGCTGCAATTGCATTTCAGAGCCATACAAAAATCCATGACTTAAACATCAAACAATGAATCTTCAGCTGAAATGCTTCTTTATATTATCTGAAAATTTTAAAGTTGGAAGTACATTAAAAGTCACAGACAGATATCTAAGTGCCTTCTGGAGTAGATTGGGTTGCCTGAAAAAAGTTCTCTGAACCTGACTTAAAGGGAGAATTTGATCATAGAAAATATGGTGCAATGGAGCACAGATAAAGGACAGTATACATGAAGATGGTGTACATGAAATGGATTTCATTTCTGAAAAGTGTCTATCCAACAAATGCTTAAAATCTTCTGGAATGGAGGTTCTGACTTTGACAACATTCCCGCTCTTGATTGTTGTTTTTACAAGAAAGCTTTTGTTTTCCAATTCTGGACAATGTTGTTAGTAGAGGTAACAGAGCTCTACTGCTATAATTGGAAACACTAATATTGTTGTTACTCATGGCAGACATAGAAGGTATTTATCTCCTTTATTACATGGCTAGCTCTTAAATATTTGAAAAGAAAAATAAACATCTCACTAGTCTAGATTCTCTAAAGAAAACAATTAAATTTTCTTCTTTCTTCTAGTAAACGTTGATTGTCTTTAACTAGCTCTGTTCTCTGAACCTTCTCCAGCTAATCCACATCCTTTCTAGATTGTCATGTGGAAAATCCAGTGACTATACATACCAGACATGTAAAGAAGTGTACTGGAAGAGATACAGATAGATGATAGTCTTCATTCCAAGAATGGAATGTTCCCAGATTCATGCATATGAAAAACTGAAATGCACACATAGGTGAAGCTAAGCTTGCTGCAGACATTCAACTGGCATTGAACCTCATCAAAATCTGAAGCTCCAGATAAAGCTGACAGACATTCTCAGATGATAGATCAATTGCATTATGAATTAAATATATTCAGAGTCAGGTTCTGCTGCACCACACCCTTGTGAAGCTGAGACTTTGTGCTTTAGAAGGTATGAAGTGTGAAGTAGCTGTCATTTCTTTTGAACAGGCTGTTAGCACCAATCAGCTGGATTATTGCACTTTGGGCTGCTTGATTAAAGTAGTCATTCTAATAGACAAAGACCCTAGATGGAATGATTAATAATATGCCAATTTTATCACTGAGCTCCTTACAGTCAATGCTTCTCTAATATTTGATATTTTGCATGAAGTACAACACCAATTTTCTTCAACACCATAGGGTTCTGCTGAAAACTGAAAACTTTGTTTGACACCTCCTGGAAACACATTTGCTTGTAAATTTTTGGGGTAAAATATTCCAGATTATAATATGCTTAAGAAATATTCAATCAATAAACAATGCTTATTTGAAAAGGCCAAGGAATTAGAACTGTGTCTGTTAACTTTTCTGCATATTAATGTTTTGCTGTATAAACAATGAAGCATATAGGACACACATAAGACACACATTACTGAGTCATTGCTTTTCATGTAAGATTGCTATGTACAACAGTTCACCACACACTTTGCCCAAAAGAGAAGAAGGTGCATTCAGTAGTTAGCATAATCTCTGTGAAGGATATTTGGTGTGTGTGATACACACTGAGGTGGAAAAAGGACAGCTTGGAGCTGAGACTAGAAGACAGAATCAGTCTAAATTTAGAAATTTGGAGAACGTGTTAGAAGGCTACTAGAAAGTTGCTTGCTGTAGGCCAGGAAAGCATCTTCTCTTGTGTTCAATAGAGTTTGGATGCTTATGAACCCCAGGAGCATCAAACATATGCTGTCACTTGCCTTCTTCAAAATTTGATTCTGCTTGACTTTAAAAAGCCAATTTAGCTTTTCTTTCTTATCAGGACAGTAACCTGAAGAATCAAGAAGATATGCTGTGAACTGGTACCCATATATAATAATGTGGAACAAATAGTGGAAGAGCTACAATCCAAATATTCTTGTATTTTTGCTACCATAAAGGGATGTAAATAAAATGGCATATAGTTGAATAATTTTGTTGGAAAAATAAATGCAAAATGTCTGGGCAAGCTGAAACAGAGTGTTACAAAAGTATTTTCTGTAACAGTAAGAAAGCCTAAAGAGATTGTTGTTTGGCCAGATGTCATAACATCCCAGTTTATATAAAAATGCTTATTTTCTTAGTTCAGCTTATTTTCTTAATAAAAAAGGCAGGGACAAATAAATGACAAGGTGTGAAGGCATATATTAATGACCAAGCAAAGCCACTCAAGCCTAACAAAGCTGAAGAGATTGCCCTCAGATTGGTCTAGAAATGGTCTAGAAATGATGCAAGTCATAAGCATGCTGCAGAGAGTGAACTAGCTCAAGCAGAGTCACCTAGACCTGGTTACCCAGGACCAAGACCAAAGAGCTTTTGAATGTCTCCAAAGAGACTCCATAACCTCTGTGGGCAACCTATTTCAGTGCTGAGTCTCCCTCACAGTAAAAATTCCTGATGTTCAGAGGGAACCTCCTATATTTTAGTTTGTGTCCAGATCTCTCGGACCAGATGATGTCCAGGTGTCGCTTCCAACTTCATGCAGTCCGTGGTACTGTGGCACTCAGAACTATGCCACTGTTATTTACTATGGTGCCAAACATGAGAAGGACAGAAAGTAAAAGCTGGTCCATATGTAGCACTATTCTTCCAGGGAAGGAAAGATTTTATCCCAGGTCATGCCATTATTGCACTATTCAAACATGAAGGAAATTGGAATATTATCGATAGTTCTGGTTAAGAAAAAAGGACAGGAGCACTAGACTCTGCAATTAGATAAAATAGTTTTAAACGCTTCTTGACAGTAAAATAGATTGTACCCTAAGAGATGTAGCAGGTTGTGTTGTCTGACAGTCACTGTTAAACTGAATATGAGGAAGTATAAGAAGTTATCAGATTCATTGCACAATAGTTTTCCGAGCAGACAATCTCAGGATCAGTATGGAGCTGTACTTCTGTCACAGCTGAGGTTTATTAGGAGTATCCTGCAGTGGACTATTGGCCTTTTCCAGATCTACCAACATTGGCAGGTTTGACCTGTCTCCTGTGCATTCACAATTTTACTGCAAGCACAGAAGACAGTGGAATGCTCCTTGACTCAACACAGCAGAGATCACTGAAGATGGACTGAAGATGAAGGCTTTTTACTTCACTAGTAAAAGTGGAAAGGTTAATCCATGTGCCATCTTTCCCCAAGATATTTATCCTAGAACAGTGTCAAACTTTTGGGAATGAAAAAAACCAAAACCAAAACTAAAACTAAAACCAACCAATACAAACAAACAGACAAAAAAAAGCGAAGCAGGATGGAACTAGAATCCAGAAAAATACAACTGGGTCCAGAGCCAGGAGGAAGAAGGAAGATACTTTTGCTAGCAAAAGTATTTAAGGCTGCATGGTGCACAGCTTTCCATAAGCTTGCAATATTGGAATTCCACAACTCTCCTATCAAGGAAATTCAGACATTTTCAGGGTTTGTTTTTGGGGTTGGGTTTTTTTCGCAGTTTTATTGTTTTTCTTACCAGCACATAGACTAGGCAAATCACTGCAGCAACTTACATGATGTTATGTACTATTTTCAGGTTTGAGGTCTGTGCCCACCATTTCTTTTCTGGGCTACCTGTGTTTTAAAAAGATTTTCGTGTTAGGCAGTGCGAGTGCTGCTAATATGGGAGGCAACTCTTGATGCAGGAATATAAATTACTTGCATCATTGAAAGTCTAAATTCCTGTGAGAGGGAGTATTGAACAAGAGTAATGAATTCCTAGAGAGGATTAATCATTAGAAATGAAATCTTCAGTTTTCAGTTGTATGGGAAAAGTAAGTGAGTGAGTGAGTGAGTGAGTGAAAGAAAATGAATGTGGTCCCTGTACCAAAGTCTTAGAAATTTGCAGAGCAATTTCCCAAATGATTGAAGAAACTGTAAAGCTGCTCTTTCAGTAAAAAGCAAGTGTAGCACTAATGTGGTAACTATTATGCTTTCTTTAATGATTAAGTAGAAAGGAAAGGAATTCATTGCTCAAGCACAAGATCATACTCGACATGAGATTTGTCTCCTGTTTTTTTGCCCATACCTTGAAGAGGTGGGAGACATGCTGGTCTAATTACAAAGGTGTCAGAAGAGATTGCAGTAATAAAGGTTTTGCACAGATAAAAGTACATGCATATCCCAAATCAGTGATAATGTAGATGCTTCTATAGTGCTGTTTGTGGAAATTTATTTGCTCAAATATATATAATATTATATATATAATGATTTTGCATATTTTCATATCAGTTCACAGTTTCTGATGTTAAAATACAATAAATTTATTTATGTTTTTACCTGACTCTTCACTGCTTCCAACAATTTTTTTTGTTTACTTGTTTGTTTATGTTATTTTTATGTTGTTCATGTCCATGCCTTATTTCTCCTCCTTTTTATTCTGCTTACATATTGTGATTTCCCTGGAATCCAAGGAAATATGATCAGCATTCACAGTCACCCCTAGACCAGTCTGTTAGAAAGCATATTGGTGAAGAATAGCTGATGAATTCCCAGCACCAGATGTTCTGTCAGACTGCTCACAGATAAATGAGAACTATGCAAAAGTATATTGCTCAGTCATCTTCATGATCTAACAACATCTGGTTCATTTGCAGGTGCCCTCTGTCTCAGCAGAATTATATTAAATTCTGTGCACTGCATTGTAAAGGGAATGGATTTATTTTGTATCAGGCTGTGGGAAAAAATAGCTACTTTTGTCAGTAAATCAGTCTACTACTAGATGTTGAAGGAAAAGGACTAGAAATAAATGAGTTTATTCACTACTGTTGGAACTCCCAACTTTCAGATAACCCAGAAATTTCAGTGCCTATTTTCTGTCTGACTAAGGTATTTCCCCTGCAAAAATGTGAAAAAGCAAGCATGCAAACAAACAAAAAACACCATCTACAAAAACAACAACAAAAATAGCAATAAAACCCACCAGAAATTAGATGCATGAGTTTGCTTTCATTAATTTACCACTTCTGGAAATACAGTTATAAATTGTTAATCTCTTGATTGTAAAATTTCATGGTGCAGGAATTCAGAAAGTTATGTTTCTGGGAGATCAGATAGCAGAATGCCAAGCTGGGGCAAAATTTATCTGCAGTGCAGTATTTTGATACAGAAATATGATACTGGCTTGTCCTACACAATATTGTGAAAGGCAACACAGCATTGCTGCTAAATCCATGCTTCACTGGCATATGCACAGATGATTTCCAGTGCTGGCAATCTGAGGCACCTTAAAATTCCAAACTTTGTGGTGCAGAATGGCAGCTGGAGTAAAGATCCCCAGGTCAGTCCTGTCCTTGGAATGATGCCTTCTCAAATATGAATTCTGTTCTCCAATTAATTTCTTATTGACTCCCTAAGTCCCATAGCTGATGTTCTCTCTCAGGTGTCTTTAAAGAAGGGAGCTATCTTGCTATCACTCGTGTAGCTGCCACCTCAGACCCTGGCAGTGCAATGTCTTCTTGCTCTGCAAATCAGTGGGGAGAGCAGTGGGAGCTGCAAAGTCCTGGAATTGTCATGGGGGAGCTGTCTGGCTCCAGTGGGATGTGCATTCCTGCAAGTGTGGAAAAAAAACTGCTGTGAGGTCTGATCGAAGGTATTCTAACTTCAGCGTCTGCTGAATGGAAATAACTAAAACATTCTGTTGCAGACAATCTAAAAAAAATTAATTTAAACCCATATAAAATTACATTGCCCTTTCTTTGACAACAGCTGAAGAAAAATCTAAGATTTGCATACAAGATTGATTTTTTAATCAAGGATATGTGGCTCATCCAAATTTTTTCTTTCCTTGCCTTCTCTTGTGTTTATCGTGATGATCTGGAGATACAGATGCAGGGATTTGATGGGAGTAAAATGAAATTCAGTTTTTACTGAATTTTACTGTTCATCTGAAGACTGATTCTGTTTTAATTTGATTTGTACACTAATCTGGAACACAAAGTACCTTTATGAAGGGACATCCTGCTTCTTGCTACTGAAATGGAATTTTAACATTCTGTTTATTATAGAGCTTACTGTGGTACCCTTCCTATTTATTTTAATAGGCCTGTTCAAATACACAGAACTACAAGGGGTACCACAGTTTTATCAACCAAGCACTGCCAAAACAATCCAATGAACTCTTTCATTGGAAATCAAATTCTATAACTGATTACATTGGTACAATTATACAGATGAGGTTTCCATTAACTACAGAGAGCTCTGCATCTGTGAGACCAATTTCAAGTTGGGGGCTGTGAACATTACTTGGATATATAAGTCCTATTGAAATATAAGTTCTAGGGAAGTATAAGCTATAATATCCTCTTATGCTGGCAGAAATCTGGTGTAAATATAAGTTGCACTTGACCAGCAGGGTAGTCACTTTTGACACAAGTATGTCTTTGTTGATCATCTGGGTTAACAGGGAAAGAAATCTTCAGCCTAGTCCTGTTCCTCATGGTGCCTCTGTAAGAACATTTTGTTGATACTGTCTTTCTATTGGGCCAGTCAGTAATGGTGTGGTTAGAACATCTCTGATGGATGCTTTTTCTTCAGTTCAAACACAAAATACAAGAGGCTTCTATGTACTTAATCCTTTCAACTCTGCAGTGAATATCAACTGTAGAGCAGTGCTTGACACTGATGGTTCACATACAGAACCTAGTATGAAATGCATCGTTTCTGCCTCAATTCAGGCACTCTCAGGTCAGTGTTGTTAAAGATATTCCTCCAAAACCATCAATCTAAAATGCTCTGCTCTTTCTTGCTCTCAAAGCACTTATGGACATCTTCATAGTAATATGATGCACTTACTGCAGATGAATTCACAAATGCCACAATGAAAATATTTGTTTTTCTCCTCTCCTTCCTACTATTGGTATCAATTATATCACAAGCCCTTTTTACAAAAAGGGAGAGAAAAGAATCTGGATAACTGCAGTGTTGAATGCCGGTGGTTAATAGCTTTAGAAAGAGCTGCGGTATCTACATACGTATGCCAGCATTGACCTTCACAAAAGAATAAGATGCAATTCTTGGTAATATTAGACAAAAGACACACTGAAACAATGTGATAGAAAAATCTCTGATCTATTGTTTGGCATATTTTAGACAAAGAACTCGGTTTAAGTCAAGACCTACTCTGTAGCAATGTTCTCCACTGGATAGAATGTGTTTCCCCATTTAGGTACTTTTATTTTTTTTACCAACTCCAGTTGTTTTGGCATAGTTAGGGCCATAGATGGGTTTTTCTTTATTAATTATAGTGTATCTGAATCCTTGTAATGTGTTTCCAGGCTGAGTTTCACATTATGCAATCAAGAAGTCTGTCAGACTGTCCCTCAGCCAGAACCAGGGCTATCACTTGTCCCTCATCAGCAACCAAGCCCTTAAACTAGGATGTTATGTGGAGGATCCCTGCTATATCCCATTCCCCGCAGAAAAAAGATTCGCAGAAACCATAGAGATGTATTAGTGTTCAACACAGACAAATTCCCATCTAGAGACATGTCTTTGGTGAAATTGGGCAGTGTCGTTTTTTTCTGCATTCCACCCCATGCACCTCACTTTGTAGCAGAGAAGAGCTGGGCAGCTTGTGTGTGGGACAAGAAATATGAGCACTATTGATTTTTGGAGCAGATGAATTGCACTGTTGTTGATAGTATTTTTTCTGTCTTGAGGAAGATCAGCTGTGAATAAACATGCCTTTGTTTTGAGGCTGTTCTGATCTCTGGTTCCTGTGTACTTCAATTGCTTTGAAGAAATTTGTTCTACTGGGTTGTATATCTAAGTTGGGATACTTGTGTTTATCTCTTCACAATGGCATATTAGCAGGAGAACTGCCCTGTGAATTTTGCTCAGAGCAATGCATGTGTGTATGTAAAGGCATCCTTTGTTAGATTGTTTTAATCTCTTTCCTCTGGGTTCACTTTTATATTCTTAGTTCATTCCCAAGAAGCATGTTTGTTCAATTTGTGCTTTACTTCTCTTTATCTTTTCTGATATTACCATGCTCTTTGATAAGGACAGGCCATGCATCAGTCATTTGCATGAGAGCATTCCTTCTAAATATTTTTTAATCCAATGAAATAGTTTTTATCCCCTAAAAGCTGCTAGTGACTGCAACTAAATTTCTTTTAGACAAATCTTTTCTTTTTTTTTTAATGTTTTCCTTTAATGTTGCCCTACTTTTTGTCTAATATTAGACTTTATGGTTCATTGGAATATATTACTATCATTGACTTTTCTTCTTTGTTTTCCTGAGGATTTAATAATTCTAGGAACTCATGCTTTTTCACTAGCTCTTCTGGCTGTATTCCTTTCCTTTTAAGAACTCTGCTCTTGTGTTCCTCTTTAAGTGGCTCCTCAGTTAAGAATAATCTAGATATATTTCCTCATTACTGGCCTATCTGTTTTGAAAAGCAAGGTATTTATTTTAATTACTCCTTGTTCCTAAGTGGTTATTCATAACTTCTTTGTATTTCTTTAGGACAAGCAAATCACTACCTCCTCTACTGTCCTGAAATACATTTTTCTTATGTTGGTTTGTTATTTCAGTGGCAAGGAAGGTTTCAGAACAGAAAACTATACTATAGAGTTCTCCAATCCTCTGCTGGGATTTGGGATAAAATATTGCTGCAGTCATTAATTCATTTATACTTTGCTGTTCTGTTTTTCTTCTTGATTTGATGATGTGCTTGTGGTTTAGAGTAGGAGAATGGATACTCAAGTTTGAAAACAAAACCTTAAAGTCTTGATGCAAGCACATTGTTTCTTCAGTCTTAACTCTCTTCTTCAGAGGGTAAAACATCTGATTTGAGTTGCTACAGTCTCTCTGAGCTGAAGAAAACACATATAAACAGTGCAGACATGAACTAAGTTGTGTATCTGCCGGGCAAATAGTTCCCTACCTTTCTGCATTGTGTAAGTATTTCTGAGGGGAATGCACACAGACAATCATGAAATGCTCTGGTTCTGCAGGAGCTGGGGTCATATTGCCTGCACTTCTCTTCTGAACACATGTATGCTTTGAAATTTGGGCAGCAGTTTGGGGCTATCTCTGCTTTGATTCTTGTGTGTGTGTTTGAGTTATTGAAGTGGACATGAAAGGATTTCAAAGTGTGTCGGTGTGATTTGGAAGTCCTCTTACTGATAAGTTTGATAGCTTGCTCTTGAAAAGCAGCTGCTTTCATTGAAACTTTTCTTTTTTTGGCTTTTGCTTTTGAGATACAGCTCTAAATACTGCACTTAAATATTCTCAGAAAAATGGTTGTTTAAAAACTGCATCAGGATGGAATCAAACCCTTCTAGGTGTCTCTGACTGATTTTAGTGTTATTAGTATTGTTTTACTAAAACTTTGGCATCTGCCTGAGTAGCCTTCTCAGAATAGCCATCTTCCCTTGTCATCATTAGAAATTATTCTCTTGCTTTTGCTCTAGAATGGGGTAAGGTTTGTTGGGATTTCTTTGTTCATTTTGAGTGTAAAGAATAAAAAAGGCAGGGAGCCAAAAATACTTATTTTCTGAAACCATTATTTTTCCTGAAATAATAGTTTCAATGAAGCTTTCTTTTCCAATTTCTAGACTTCAATTTAAATAACATTATGGATAAAGCTGTTCATTTGGAGTTTAGACAAGTTGTCTGAGTAGTGGGGGAATCCAGGACAGTATCAATGCATTGTCTGGTTTAAAATATCTATTTCCCCTCTACAAAGTGAGTGCATTTATTTCTTGGAAAGGCTTCCTAACCGAAAACATTGGTCTTCTTTGTATGACATTTTTTAATTTCAGCTTCCAAAGAACTTCACAATGCCAGACAAATTTCACAATTCTTGTTGTTTTGGAAAAGACAATTGAAATACCAAGCAGACGGCGTGCCTTGCTGCACTAGTACAGGTCATAGGACTGAAGCCAATATCTCTTAGATATCCACTCATTTCTCTAAATATCCTCAATTCTCTCCATTCTTTCTATACATAGTAATATTAACAGGTTCTTCAGTTGGAACTCAAGTCATGTATTCGGTGATATTATTCATGAACAGGCATGTTAGTAGGGCATATCTTGCTTTGGATGATTTCTTTTACCTCTCATAGCAAGCAGGATGCTTGAAGATAAAACGCATCTCTGGAAGGAAAGATTCCTGGGATGTAGTTCTGACTGTTGTACTGCTTCAGTTTTGTGTGAACCTTGGTGTCTTGATTCCAACAGGTCTGATGAATAAACTGTAAACAAGGTCTGGCTCAATCAGTGCTGTGGCCTGAAAACAAAATAGCTGTCTAATGTGAAAAACTATTCTCACAAAAAAATTACTATGACAGAGCAAAAAATGCCAGAGTTCTGTTCCTAGACTTGTTGTGAGACATTGGGAAACTCAGATGCAATCACTGCCCTGCCTCAAAGGGATAACTATGTGAGGATAAATATATTAAGACTTAAATAGTCTGTGATGGTAAAAATGATTGGCCATGGAAAGTCTGCATTGAATTTGATACTAACCTTTTTGTCAGCTGTTGAATTTGATTACACAAATATAATTTTGCTCAGGGTAAAAGTCCCAATTCTAATGTATCTTTCCCTCAAAAAAATCAGAAAGGTAACTGTACCTCATGTTTATACATTAAATCTCAAAAACATGTTCAAAATAGCTTAGATGTTTAAAAGTAAAAAATATGCCTTTTTTAATTACTTTCCCCTGCCTCCGGCATTCTTTGGAGGTAACTCATAGATATATTTTGCTGCTTGGATTTTGGCAATCTTCTACTAGCTAAGCTGTCATCCAAAGGTAAAATCAAAATATTTTTATAACCCTTAAACTGGGAAAAGAACGTTTTATACAACAAAGCAAGGTTAAAACTGAACTCTTGCTAAATAAGATAGAAAGAATTGAATGTTGGTAATTTCTGAAATTTCTTGGCAGAGCTTGAAAACACTTTTAGCATGGTTGTATGTTAACTACTGTGGAATTAGCCCCTGATACAAAGCTAGACTATTCCAATATGTGACAAAAGAGAGAGAATTAGGTTTTTTTACCTCATTTGTCTCAAGAGTTTCCCAGTCTGAAAAGCATGCCAAGGAGGCTCTTAGATTTAAATATTTATGTATTAGAAAGCTTGAATTAACAAGAAAAACTGGAGAACTGCTGAATTTCTGGATGCTAGATTTAGCTCTGAAGGTCAAGTTATAACATATCCTCCTGAAGGTCAGAGTTGCTCTTTTGGGGGCTGATTTTACTTTTTGTAGACTCCTTGGTTGGGTGATATTCTTAGAAAAATCATACAATAAACTATCTGACTGTTACAAAGGACAAGACAGGGTAAAGTTACCTGGTTCCTCCTCTAGCAGCCACACTTCCATTGCCAAATGTGCTTCTGGCGGTTGAGGTTTTGTATGAAGTACCTCCTCACCCTCAGAACTGTTACCTCTTCAGAGAGTAACAGCTTCCAGGGGTGATTGTGTTTAGGACAGAGCCTGAATGGAAGTCGAGTTAGGTTAAAGAGGAGCTAAAGGGAAGGGGAACCTTTCTTTTCCCTCTAAGACAGCTAAACTGGAGACTCTGAGGGATTACTGATTGCAATGGATGCTCATTAAAAGAAATGGAGTTATGGCCTTCCTCCAACTTTCTTGTTTGTGAAGATATCTATGGATTACTCTTCTCATAAAATATTGGTACGTGAGAAAAAACAAACTAACAACTGTGTATTTGAGAGTGGCTGAGATTATGGAGCTTGGACACCTGGAAGGCATTCACTAAATCTTTCTCCTCTGCATTAAGGGAGTTCAGCCATAAGAATAAAACATAGAACATCATCTCTTGGTATCAGCCTTCATTGCTGTTATTTCAGCTCCATGTTATGGATGTTGTCCCGGTTTTTGAGACAGTTAT
>VWYI01026645.1:0-19223 GCA_013399455.1 Anthoscopus minutus
AACCCCCAAAAAGCGCCAGCACCCCAATACACCAGATTAACAGGCTTTCAAGCACTACAAACCCTTGTTTTATGAAAGTGAGAGCAATAATGCCATTAAAAATGTCCAGGCACAACCAGAACACCCCAACAGATGTTTGACCTCCTTGTCAAAAAACTTTCCAGTTCCTCAAGCTTTCTGAATCATTTTATGGGAGGTCTTGTGGGAGATGGCCAAACTGTTGTAACTTAAAATGGGAAGAAACTGGAAGAAACTTTTGAGAGCATCTGAGTAAAGCTTTTCTTTATCTTGAGTACAAACTAAGTGAAAAACATTTCTGAGACTCTCTGTGTTGTTGCTATTTTCCTAGAAATTTATTCTCTGAAATTTGGAATTGAGTCTTCATTAAATGGTATCAAGTGGCCTCTCCTCCTAATTACTTCTTGCCAGTCCAAACTGTACAGGAAAACATGAAATTTGTGAACAAATATCAAAGAATTCAATTGTGAAGCTAACCCAGATATCCTTTTTTAATAACTGAAGTTCTTGCCCATTCATTGTGCTCGTATAATTCCTTTTCTCTGATTTTTTTTTTACTTTCTTGATTTCTTTTATTCCCTTCTGCTTACCATTGAAATAATTTTTTGTGAATTCCAGAGGTGCCAAAAGCTCTTGATCCCATTCTTCTAATTCCACTGCAAAAGAGTAGAGAGACTCTGTCTTGCACAGTGGAATAGGCCTCTAACCCTCACAGAAGTCTTTGGTCATACTTAGTAACATATATTCCAGTCACTAGAGTTGCTCTGGGAAAATTTTTTATTTCTGGTGGAGAAAGAGAGGATAAAATAGTTCCAAGTATGTTTTCTAGTGCAATTTTTCTTTTCCTTAGCAACAAGAAAATCAAAAGCATTATTCTTCAATCTTTGAACACTGGCCTTTGATTCTTTTGTCTCTCTGCTATTTCAAGAGGAAAGACAAAGAAAGTGAGTGACAGACAAAGACAAGAAAAATGGAATACCCAACTCTTTTGGGTATTTTTTCACTAACTCTAAATATTATATTGAAAAATATTAAATTTTTTTAGCCCAAAGGTCAAAAGTTTACTTTTTTGAATTTAAAAATTTCTTTTTCATTATATTAAGAAAATATGGACAAAAATATACAGGGAAATCACAACAATTATGTACATCTAGCTAAAATAATTTCTATCTTGAATTAAATAAGTAACTGAACAAGAGGAAACAAATCTAAATTCTGTCAATACACATAGGTGTAAGAAAACCTGCATTTCAGCTAATTAAGACAGAAAATAGGTCTTTCTAGTGCTACTCATCTTGACCTACAGTAGAATAACTGCTTTTAGGGTGCAATGTATCTAATCTGTTGCTCTCAGCAGGCAGTAGGGGAGCACACAGTGACTTAGACAAACGTGTGATGTAGGTTTCTAAAGGTGAGGGTTATACCTGTAAACCCTGTTACAAAAGGATCAGCACTGGCAGACACCACGGAAGTCTCTGTGCCTAATAAACCACACTGAACCACCGGAAAGACTGCATGGGACTTTAAAGGCACCAGGTGATAAAATCATTATTTTCTGAATATGAGAGAAAAAATTGGGTTTGTGTTAATTTCTCTCATTTCTGTGCAAGGTTCTCCAGAGTTGGAGGTGTTTTGATATCTCTCTAACCTAGCCAGAAAGAAAAGACAAGAAGTATAGAAGCCAAGATTTTTTGGATGTTTGGTGATGATGGGGGGATGCTTTCACTTTGACATTGTTATCCTTATGTGTTTAGTCAACACCACAGAACAGAGGTACCTAGAAGGCTGATGTGGGAACTTTATGAGTTTTGGTGACTTCTGGCCGTCTAAATTATGAAGTCTCCAGTGCAAAGACTTTTTTAGATCTGCATTTCTACATAGCCTAGCACAGCACTGTCCTGATTTTTTGTCTCTGCTTGGCTACACTGCCAGAGTAACAATAATAATAATATAATAATAATGTAATGATAATAGTAATAATGGTAAGTCTAATGCAGTCTCATTCATATATGCAAACAAGTTTATATAAAAATTCATGTTAAGAGAAAGAGATTGGTTTGACATTCAGTAAAGGAAGAAGTTTTGAATGACAGAGATGTAGGGCTGTCATGAATATACAAAACATTGTGATCACTGTCATAATTAGGTAACTTTATTTGAAACAAGCTGGCCATAAAATAATGAATTGCCAGTACAGAAAGTCATTGTGATACCAGCTATCAATACCAAATATAACTTAAATTCAGCCTAAAATGATCCTGTCGAGTAATTTTTAATGAGGTAATATGCTCAAAAATGCCCTTGACTCTCATCAGGTTCCTCCATGTGACCTGTGAAATAGCAGTTTTTCAAATTAGAGATACTATATGCATTAGTAGGTACCAATTTGAACATAAAATAGGATTAAACTAATCTTACATTTTCAGTGTTCTTTAGCTGTTTTGTGATTGTTGTGGAAAATGCAGGCAGATTCTTTTGTTGTTGACATCAGAAATGGGGGTCACTCTGAGTACATTCTGAGCTCAAGCAAAAATTGATTTCCTTTTTTTAAAAAGCAGCTGGCATTGCAATGAGTAGCTTTCTTTTGATTTTTCTTTTCCACTGAAGCATTCAGTGAATGCAGCAGGCATAATAGGCTGAAGTAAACAGTGTCAGGTTCTGTTATATCAAGAGCTCTTTTAAACTAAGCAGACAAGCTATCATCAGTGCCTGAAACCCTGTAAATGGCAGCAGAGACTGAAAATAAGTTTGTTTCCTGACAAGTGTTTTGACGACATTTTGAAGAATGGAAGGAGATGCTTTGCTAATTACTGTGGTGCCACATGTTCAGTCATGATACTGTTTCATTAATGATCAAATATAAACAACCTGTGTAAGGAAGTAATAGAATTAGGGATTCAATGGAATATATGCCAGCAACTCAGACCATCATAAACAAGAAAAATATAGACATATCCCCTTTCGTTTTGCTTGTGTTCACCTCTATTTGTTGAAGGAGCCAGCACATCTCTCAAATGCTTTGGTAAAGCAAGAGCTGTCTGTGGTAAGAAGCTAGGAACAGGTACAGAAAGAATGGAGGTGATTTTTTTGTCAATAAATTCGCAAATTAGGGGTAGATATCATTTGACAGAGGTGCAAATTAAAAACAAAATCAGTATTTATAGCAAGAGGTGCAATCTGGCTTTCTGCACATGGTCTAGCTTCAGTCTTGGAGAGGCATTACATTAGAAGACTTGCAAAACCACATGCAATTGGTGTTAAACATGTTGCAGCAAAAGAGTTTTAATGCATGAGAACTGGAAAACAGTGCTTCAGCTGACCACTACCCTTTCTGCAGTGGGCTTAAACAAGGGAAAGTTTTGGCTCGATTAAGAGTTGGCTCCAAGTAGTGGAGCAGCTTTTCATTCATTAAGAAAATAACTGGTATATAAAAACACACAGAGATTTATAAAAAAACCTTTGAGCAATGAGGTTGCCAAGAACTACACCTTAGTGGATGCTGCTTGTTCCCACTGCAGGACAGAGTTTTTTTGTGTTACTGATCTTTGGAAAAGAATATGTCTTTTGCGTCATGTATCTGTTCTTTTATGACACATAATACAGGGACATGTTGGGACCTTTCTTTTTGCAGCTGTTAGTGGGGAAAGGAGATGTCTCTGTTTTGTGGAATTCCTAGAATTTTGTTTAGTCCCTATAAGTGTTTATGTACAGGGCATTTCACAAGGCTGTGTTCTTTGAGAGAGAATATTCTTGAATCTTCTCTGGTGTCCTGCAATTGTCAGTTCCAGCCCCTTTCCTTGTTCTTCACTTTCTTCCAAAGTACACATGCTGTTTGTCAAGCTAGAGCAATTCATATTAAAAAAATCCAGTTGGAAAAAATGTATTTAAAAAAATAAACATTAGTTTAAAATGTAATTGGTTTTTCTTTTTAGAAAAATGTATATTTATTTTTATGTACTTTCACCCTTTTGAAGCATTTGTAATAGCATGAACAATAAGGCTGTGACTGAAGGATACTCAGAAATAGTTCCTGAGAAGACTTTAGCTGAATATTATGTAAATGGTTCAGAATGGGGAAAGCATGTTAAGATATTAAGGCGAAAATATCAAAGTGGTAAAGTGGCTGGTAAATTAAGCAGACTTTCAGAGAGCTTAAACACTGCAAGTCAAATCAAGCTGAGAACTAGTTATAAAATTAGGTATAAGATGGAATGGAAATATAAGGAAGTTGCAAACATCAAAGACGCCATCTCAGTATTTAAATTAGGTAGGGGTTTTTTTATGATTTTTTTTTTTCTGTCTTCCAAAGCTTTGTTAAATTGTTGGTTTTTATTACACAAAGTCAGCAAAAACCATAACTGGCATAGCTTTTTAGTTTGCATAAACATATATATATGTATGTATGTATGTATGTATGTGTATATGTATGTGTATATGTATATACACACATTGTAAGGAAGATGTCAAGAATATCAATGAAAAATAAATACCCTAAATGTAACTACAAACTACATGTGTAGGTGCAAAAGTTTCTTACTTTGTTTTTACTCATTGATGTTACAGATGGGGCAAAAGATTATAGTCTTTTGACACTGGAAGTGATCTCTTTCCTTGCTACGTGGCCGCCCCTTATCACTCAATGCGTAGACAAGTTTAGAATTACAGCTTGATTTTTTAACTAGAAAACTAATCACTAAAATCATTACTAAGTTTTATGCTACATGCTCCAGAGCTGGAATCTGGTGCTGGGACCACTGTATTTCTGGAGACTCGGGATTTTTTTAACAGACAATTTAAAATACATTCTCTCTTTTGACATTAACGTTGGGTTACAGGACACTATGCTACCACCAGAGCATACAAGAAGACAGGCTGACATTTTTAAACAGTACTGAAAGAATTTCAATAATTTCTATGAATACTGTTTTTACCACAAGCCTCAGGAAAATATATATAAATTATTTGTCAAGAGAATTATAGGGCTTTCCTTACATAAAAATGGGCCCTTTATAAATTAAGAAAGTTCTGTTTGTTCATTTGTAGAGATCCATTATAAGGTAATAACATCATTTATACTAAAAATCTTAATCTCATTATGTGCTTGACTATATAATACTCACACTAAAATAGTGGATAATGTTGAAGACTTGTTCTTGAACAAAAGGGAATTCTACAAACAAATGTAAGAGATATTATTCCAAAACAACTTTCTGTTTTGGTGTGTGAGTTTTTTTTTAATGGCATCTACATTTGTTACATTACATCAGCTACAGTTCAAGCTGCTCCTTTTGACCCAGTACAGCAATCTGTGTGGAGAGCACTACAGAAAATTGTCAGGCTACATGACTTTTGTACCCAATGCCTCAAAAGACAGAATGTCTTATAGATCTGTTCACTGTGACCTGTTTATTTGGGACACAATACAAATATCATCAGATTATGATTTATTATTAAATGTGGGATCAGTGACACTGCTGTAAATTTCACCTTTCCAGAAGCATGTAAGGATGCTACCTTCTGTCCATATATGTATTAACTCTTCTTTTTTGTTGATTTTCTTGGCCCCTAAGTCCAAAACTTAATTACCTAGGTTTCTAATTTTCTCTGAATGTCCATAAATGAGAAGATACTTTCTAGTTTCTTAGTAATGCCACCTCTCTTTGTTAGCAACATGGCTGAGCTTTTATTCTCATGATAGGACTTGCAACAAGGAACAGGGGTAACTGTGGCTGCAGAACCTCAGTGTGGTGTGGGTTTGCAAAAGAAATCTTTCTTTGCCCATATGTACTTTAGAGCGTATAAATCTCCATGGCAGAGATCCAAGACTGAAGATGTAACCCTATGAGTGTGATTTTGGTGAAAAAACACTGTCTCTGTGCCATGGTTACAATGGCTATGACAAATAACTAGCGAGTTGTTTTTTCTTTCCCCAAAGACAGTATTCACATATTTTTGTGCTTCTTGCACAAAAGCAAGCCTGGCTTTCAAAAACAAGGGTTTGTGCTTCTGGTGACAAATTGCATTTAAGAATAATTTTGTATTACAGTTTATATTCTGTGCACACATCTGAACAGAAATTAAATTTTTAATATATTTTATTTCCATTTCTAAGGGACAAAAGGACCTATTCAGGATAATTTAGAAGGTCATTGAGTCCTTCTGGGATGACCCTTTTGGCTGACTTTTCCTGCAATTCTACCGTGGCACCGAAAATCGGGTTTTTGTCATACCTTTGGGAAGACATACCAAGGAGGTATTTCTGAGTGCTTGTACTTCTGAGAACGCTGTTACTGAGGAAATTAGCTTCACAGCCAAAGATTGTGGTGTCATGATCATTTAGATTAGCAGGAAGGGTGTTTTCTCACCAATCACTAATCTTGTTTTCCCTTTGTTTTTGGTTATCACATAATATCATCCATTAAAACTCATAACAAGAATTGCTTCTCTTTAAACTTCCTTCCCAGGCTCACTTTAGCTGAGTTAAAGTTTTCTTGGAACAATATATTACAGCCATGCTTAATTGACTTTCTTTATAAAAGTGATAAATCTTCTGTCCGGGTTTATTCTTAGCAGTTCTAGAAACTGCAAAAAATGCACATTGCTGTTTTCTTGCTAAAATAATTGTGCGTGTCAACTCTAATTTTTGAGCACAACATTTCTGAGGTTGATGAGAAGCAGGATACTAAATTTGTTTTGTAAGAGAAAGCAGTCTTTGCCTTTGGAGTCAAGAGGAGGTTAGCAGAGAACAAAGGCATAGGCTTTCACCATTATCAAATCATCTTCTAATTTTTTACTGATTTTCCCACTGTGGTTTGCAGCAAGAAAATATGTTGACTTCCAGAGCAACTGTGTTCCTTCTGTTTAAGTCCAGAGTTACAGCTACTGGTTGTAACAGAACAAATATTTAAGTTGTTCTTCAGACAAAACCCTTCCGCGTGGGTTAATCCACAGTGAACAGAGGAAATTTTGTGAGTTTGGATCCATAGTGCCTTTTTATACTGTCTCCTCTTTGGGATGACATGAGGGAATTTGTTTGTCAAGACCCTCTCTCATTTTGGAACACGAAAGAGTGAAGTGTGTAGTGGAGGAAAGCTTTCACTCTGTCTACAGTCTGTTCCTTAAATTAAACTACTGAAAGTACAGCAACATTATGCTTACCAAGGAGATGACTCATTTAAGTGGAATCACAGGTTATACCTCATATGTGAGCAAAAAACCAGTAACAAAGATGAGTTGCATTTTCCTCATTATGAGCTTATGAAATGTGTGCTGGTCTATGAAAAAAAATGTCCTGGCTTCCTGAAGCAGTGTGTTTAAAAACAATCATATAAGAAGAAGGGTTATGAAACCACCCCACTCACTGTTCACCCAACCAAGCTTTTACATGTTTTGATGGAAAAAGATTTAATTAAAAGCAAAGACTCTGTCAGCTGCAAGAAATGGCATAAATACCATTTTGCAAAAGTGAAAGATATGCTCAATTCATATCACTCAAACACTCAGGCACCCAAACAGCAATCCATGAATAAAACGAAAACAGCATTTTACATTAAAAGTTCATCTTTACAAAGTGTAAAACTATCACATGACCCTGTATCTAGACTCTAGGATAGCAACAGAGCCTTAGGAGAGCAATCAGGCTGAAAAATACAGCTAGCTCGTGAGAAGAAAAAGTGCTAAAATTGGTTCTGTCCTGGACTAGTGGCAATGAATGTAGTACACAGTATATGCAGGAGTTTTTATTTCAACATTCTCTACTCATGTGTGTTATGAAAACAAAGTCAAGCTGTAACGCCATTTGTCTGTCTCTAAATAGAAACTGTTTGGCTGGTAGAAAAATTCGCAATAGGGCACAATATGTAGGACTTTGTACAGATTCAAGCCCAGAAGTCTTTGACAGTGCGCAGCCTGTCTAGGAAGTGAAGATAGGTGTAACTGGAAGTCAGGTGCACGTAGGAAATAGCAAACATAAGCAGTGCTT
Organism: Anthoscopus minutus; assembly: GCA_013399455.1. Taxonomy (NCBI): domain Eukaryota; kingdom Metazoa; phylum Chordata; class Aves; order Passeriformes; family Paridae; genus Anthoscopus; species Anthoscopus minutus. The sequence continues at coordinate 8,000 of VWYI01026645.1, forward strand.
GCATGACTTACAGGGCTGGAGTTGCAGGTTGGAGCATGGACACTGCCTAACAGATTCTGTTGTGTTCACAAGTGGTACTGAGAAACAGTCAGACATTTCTTTCCTCAACTAATATGTTTTATTAGAACTGTTTTATAGGAAATTGCCCATCAAAATTTAATTATACTAGTATGTACTTCCAAACTTAGTAGAAAAAACCTTCTGTAAAATATGCTTGCTTTGAACTGGAGTAACTAGGGCAAAAATTGAATTGTGCTGTCCCAGAGGGGAGGTTGCAATTTCCTTGGTCTGCTTTGAAATTTGGGAAAAACATTGCTGGAAGAAGAAAGATGTATCAAAAAGAGTACAAAAAGGAAAGTTCCATACTAACCAATTTCTAAAACCTTCATTATTTCACATTCCCACATATACATCCCAATGCAGCTTCAAGAATGCTAAATATTTGCAACAAGCTTATGCACTCTTAAAACTTTTTTAAATGTTCCACTTTCACAAACTATCCTAAAGAGATGGTCCTGAAGTCTGAAACTGTTTGTTTATATTTATATATCTGCATTTTCACATTGGAGTTGTAAAGTCTGGGCAAAAATTCAGGCTCTCTAGCTTTGCTTTGTTGCAGTATTTACTGCTGAAGTTAGGTGATAAATCTTCTGTTAAATCCTTGAAATCCTGAAGACAGCAAGCCCAATAATCATGGTGCTGAGAGGCAGTAAATTATGTTACCTGTAAATCCAACTAAATTTTTAATATCATAGACTCGAAATATCTTTTGCAAATACTTTTGGATAGTGGAATTTATGTAAATATCTCTCAATAGTTTTGAGCAGCTGAACTGGACAAGGTAAATCTCTTAAAATGAATGCATTACTACTGAAAAGTAAAAATTAGCTCCCTAATAACATTTAAGATTTCATCAAAATATTTAAAGTTAATAAAAAGAAAATAGACAAATAGTAAGAATCAAACTTTCTCTGATATCTGTGTCTTGAGATAAAGTTCAAGATGTCATCTGGAGTCTATTTTTGAAGAGACACTAAAGAGCTGTGGTTATAACACTAGCGATTCAGGCTGTTAGATAATAGGGATTCTATCTCCCCAAGAAGTTGCTATAATTACATTATTTTAAGGAAAAAAATTGTTATTTCTTTCCAAGCTTTGCTAACATGATTTCACAGAAAAAGACAAAACAGCATTTATGCTTTCTTTTTTGTTGTTTCCTCCTATTCCAGTTGAGCATACAACTATCAACTTCACCATGCCTATGTTTTCTCACATTTTATTTCGTTACATGGTTTTTATCACTTAAACTTCAATCACGACACAATTATCTGGATTCTACTATACCATGCTTTTTCATGGAAAACAGTTCATTAAAAGAAGTGAGAAGGATAACAACATTAACTTCTCAGCTGCTAAGAGTCAGATAATGGTTCCTGTTGTGCTAAGGTGCTATTAATAGTGTCCTTTTTTCCTAATTAATATAGTCAGTAAAAACTGTACAGATCTTGTGTGGCAGTTGGGTGAGAGTTGAAGATCTGTAGCTGGTAGTGTATCTGGTTTGTTACAGTTCCTGAGAATTGAAGAAATAATTTTTAAACCACTTTTCTGTTTACTGTCAAACAGTTAATGACCTGAGGATTTGGAGGTGGGCCTAAACTAGAGTGTTATTAGTATTATTCAATATCTGCTAATGTTTTATTAACCTTCTTTACTGTACATATTCTAGAGTCAGAAGATGGCATCTAAGGAAAAGGGGTCAGTGCTCTCACATCAATAGGAAATCAGAAAGTTGTGCAGTTGTCAGGCGAGCTAGTAAGCAAAATAAGGACAAGAAATTTGGCTTCAGTTAGGCTGAAGGGTAATGAAGTTTCCAGGAAAAAGGCATAGAGGCATTTTCCTTCCCATCTGAGTGATTAATATATCAGGATGCAGAGCCTGTTGATGATTCATTTTTTCTTGTTCCTGGACCTCTTCTGTGGCATTTTGCTTGAATTACTTCTACCACTTGAAGCCAAAAGCCATCTATATCTCACTGCACATACCTTAGGGCTATTTTTATTTCATTTTCTTTTCAATCATAGCAAATGATTGACTGTCTCATTGCTTTTCTTGGTGACGTGACAACATTATAGAATAAATTACTTTTCTTATCACTAAAATATTCACTTGCTACACAAACTTCTAAAGAATATTGAAAACATAGGCTTTTCATTGCTTATTCCTTTCCAAACCTCAGTTCTGCTACTATTACAGACTTTCCCAATACCAGAAAATTACAAGCTCCTCAAGGGATTTGTTTTATATGCTTGTTCAGATGATGTCAATATCATTATACTGAATTACCAGAATATTATGAAATTTGAGTTTAACAAATGTTGTTAAAACATATTTTAAATATTGGCACTTCCATTACAATTTGTGCCAGATGTTCATTATGTAAAATATTATAGAGGAATGGTTAAGTAGAAAGTGTGAAAAGAGCCTCTTCTTTTTTGTTTATTTTTGCCTTCCTCTGATTACTCATATAAAAGAGGAATTGGGGGAAGGCAGAGCGAGGCCTGGCATCCCTAGATGTGATATCACCACAGAAATCGGTGGTGTCACATCTAGGACAGAAAATGGGGACTGTAGATTATATTGCTGAAAATTATAAGACCAAAAATTATTAGGTATACTATAGTGAACACTGGAGGTTCAGTTTATCTCTAGATGCCCGGTCTAGTTCTTCCTAGACAGGGAAGGACCAAAACACTAAGTCCAGACCATCAGGTTGGGAACACCAAGAAATTGTGCTTGTGGAAATCTGTCATTTAAATGCAGCCAACTGAAATTCCAGACATGACTTTTTAAAAATATGAATATTAAAATGCTTTTTTTTATGAAGCTGGGCACATGTGATTACATACAAAATACCACACTGAAACATAAGGAAACTATTTTCATATCTAGAGTATAATTTTTCAATCTTTTTTTCCCATCTCAGTCCAGAAGCAGCATAAACAAAAAATCTGGATTTGACCATCTCTAATTTTGAAGTATCAGTGTTCCACATAAGCAATTAATACATATTGTTACTAATGCATAAATCACACATCAAGAATAGTCCAAATAAAAACTTATTTTATTTTTCTTATTCATAATGCACAACAGAAGAATGCTGGTGCAAATGGAACATCCTTTTAATCTAGTAAAATTATGGCTTTACAATGAATGGAAATAGCATAAAATTATAATTCAGTTTTCCTAGTAGATCCAAATTGAAACAAGTGGTTCAGATTAGGCCTTCTCAGAGTTTCATTTTTTCTCAGCTGTTTAGGAATGTTTGTTCTTAACCTCAGGAGGTCTGAACTGTGTCTCAGCCTCGCTTGCAACTTCTATTAGTCTATCATTCATACAGATGTTAGAAATGTTATTGCTGTGACAAATTTCCCTCAATATAATTGACAGTCTCTGATAATAAGTATTCTAGGCTGAGCTAAATTGTAGGCAGAATTTAATTTGCAGTAAAAAGTTATGTCCTGTCCACTATTAACAAAATTAAGAATTTTGCAATTTCATGATCACCTGAAACAAAATAAAAACAAAACAGTAACACTACACAGTTTAAAAAAAAATCTGGCATTATAGTAGAGTTGCTATGATTCCTTTGCATTGTTATAATATTTTATCATTTTTTTCTTTCTTTTCAGTTATGGTACCAATCTAAATAGTAACATGGAAATGTACCACCATGCATGGCCTTGAGTTTTAGTAAAACAAGGAGATTTATTAGGGGATAATGCACATAGAAAAATCATGAATAATTCCCCTGATATTCTTTTGCTACTAGTTTTATTGTAGAAGCACAGTTCTCTGGATCCATTCCAGATGTCCTTTTTTTTCTTATATGGGAAGGAATCCTATGGACTGTTCCAAGGAGAGTCACTTGAGTTTTTCATACCTGACCAGAAGGACTTGAAGGAGTATTAGAACTGTAATGGTTCATCCACAGACTTTAGGTATATATAATCTCTCATTCCAGTTTCCAGAAGAATATCACCCTGAGAGCTGGCTCTTGATAAACATGTACACCAAAAGAATTGGGTGAAATCCAACTTCAACTCGTATAGGGGCAATACAATTCCAGAAATTCAGAAGTTTGCATAAATATTTCAAAGTTTTTGCTGGTTGACAGAGTAACCAGCAAAGAGTGATCTTATCTTATCAGAATAAAGAACTAAAATTTCTGCTGGACTGTGGTTGTGAATGAGCTCAAGTGATAAAAGAGAGCCAGTTGGGGTGTGTCATTTGGTCTTCAGACTGCCCTTTAATTTAAAATTATCAGCAGCATGTGTTCTAGAATAAAAATATGCCTTTGAGTATTTTGTTTAGGATAAAAGCTTGTAATTTTTTATTTAGTTTATTTTCATTCTTACAGCATGTAAATGCTCAGTAAACACATATACTTTTTTGATTTTTCAGAAAACTAAGTTGTTTCAAATTTACGAAGACATTTTGCTGGTTGGTCCCAAAGAGCTAATTTTGTTTCTCTGGAATAAGGTTATTTAATACATACTTTATAAAATAGCTAGAAAGAGGATGTAGATGAGAGAAAGTGAAAGCTGGAAAATATATATGCGGAGATAATTTTTTCAAGGAGCTGCACTCTGCATGTTTAGTAGATGACTTTCTGAATAACAATTTATAGGTTTTCTCTCTAGGCTTCTATGCGCAAAACTGAAAGACTTTGTTTATTACTGGCCTAGAACTAGAAGCAAAGACACTCCAAAGAAGAGATATAATTTTTAATAGAAATTTAGGGCATTTAAATTCAGCTGGTGAATACATTGGATATTTCTAGAAACAGGCCCTAATGTCTTCATATGCTAGGCTAGATACTGCATGTGTCCCTTAGGGAGCTAACTAATGTGTTAGAGAAAGCATGCCCAGAGGAAGTGTTTTGCATAAAGAAAAAGCAGTCAGAACATACACCTGGGCTCTGAACACTTGACACAGAAGCTGGTCTCAGGCACTGGAGCTTGGTCAAGGTCTGAGCTGTAAATTTACTCCACAGAAAAACACGCTCATCCTTAGGCTCACAGTTTCTCTGCCTCAAGATGCTTGAAAACTCTCTCTGCTGTCAAAATCCAATAAGTCTCTACAAAGCACAGTTATGATGATTAAGAATAAAGGTGTGCGAAAAACCGTCACAAACACTACTAAAATGGTGACATTAGTGCTTTGGGTTTTTGACTGATTCATTTTGGTGTATGCAAGGAGAAAATTCTAATAACTTGTTCTAATCAGGAAATCTATCCTCACATAATTCAAGGAATTTAACTGTCAGGTAAATGGAAAAATAGCTAGAACTGAAAGCATGCACACAACCACGTCACATGTAATAGTCAAACTAAGTGATGTGGAAGCCTTTTTAATTTTTTACTTGTTTTTAGAGTTATTTCCCACAGGAAATTAGTTCTTTGACCAGCAAGGTACTGAGCATTAGTAAATAAAGGGAATGGTTGAAGCTGCAACCTCAAAAGAACAGCAGTAAATTCACTTCCTTTGTTATTTCCTTGCAACTCTCTTCCACCTCCAAAATTCCTGCACGTCTAGGGTGAAATTTAGTACAGTCTATTGGTGTGTACTTCCAAGAAAGCAAAACTGTCTGGCTGCCATTTTGGGTGTGCACTGGCTTCTCTTTCTTTCTTGCGCTGACAGGCTTGCTTCCTTCACCCTTCTGCTGTGAATGTGCACAAGACATGGCTGGTTATCTCACTGGGCCGAGGAAAACAGGATTCCCCTCCTGTGGCAGATGAGACCACAGTCATGGTTAAGTCTCCAACATATGCAGTATAACATAAATGGACTTTGCAAATGGGAAGAAGATCTGTTTTTCCAAAGCAGGTAGATCTGACACCACTGTCATAATTTCCCTGGGGACTCTTTACCACAGGATGTATTTACTTATGGAAGAACATCTCCCTCCATATTTCAGTGAGCTCTAGGAACTGTTTGTTACATGACAGTCCTCTGTGGGCAGCAGGATATCTCACAAACTATTCTTTATTCTTCATTCTTTATTCTTACTAATATGCCTATTAGATAGCTTTGAGAACCAGCTGTTTTCTCTGAACTAGAAGCCTGGCTACATGTTTGATTTATCCAGGATGCTTTTTCTGTCATAACAAGTGTAGATACTGTGGATTCATGTGGGAGTATCCAGAAATTTGTCCTTGAATGACTAATTGCAACTTATCTTTTGAAAGATGTAGTATTTTTTTCCCTTTATTATTGATTTCTTGGAAAAATACTTTTGGTTAAAAATTACAATTCCATTGGATAAGATAGGGAGAATAAGCGATTTTAAATATCAACTAAGTACGTCCTTCTTAAATATTCACTAGTTTTGCTGGCTTTCAGTTATTTATAAATCTCTGATTTTGTTTTGTTTTGCCATTAAGTAAGATCCTTCATGCCTTCTTTTATGTAAACTTAGTAAAAACTATACATATATTGCACTATCATCCTGATGCTAAATGTATTGTTAAGGTAAAACTGTAAAGGACTCATTGGATACTTTCCTGGTCTTCATCTGAGACCTTTGCTATACTGGTGGTGTCATTCAGAGATTCCAGTCTCAATGGAAAAGTGGCTAAAGTGTTCTTCTTCCTTTGCCCATGAAAATTACCCTAGTATTTCCTTTAAAAGGTTTTTCTGAAGCTTAGAGAAAGAAATGCAGGTTCAATTCTCAGTACATGCTGTGCACCTTATCCTCTCCTGCCACAATATTTGGTTCTGTCACTGTATTTCCCACTTTTTGTAATTGTAGCTCACGATTGCCCATTTATAAAGCAACTTGGGGCTTGACAGTTTCCTAATGAGATGTCAAAAGCCCTCATTACAGCTACTTTCAAACATCTGAATGTAGTGTCTTTGGGATTTTTTTAGATCTTTTTTTGTCATGTTTTTCACTCCAGTGGGAAGGTTAAACAAGCAGAGATCCTTTTATTTCATTTGTAGACCCTTATTTTCAGTTCTCCATAGAAGATGATTAACAGTGCAGCCCTAGAGAGCCTTCAGTTTTAAATGTTGAACTCCACATGAAGCAGTCAGTTCCTCTTCCTTGTTCTAGTTGTAAGTTTTGTCAATTTAGATATATATTTTCATTCTCAGGTACTGTAAGGAAGAGCTTCTCTCTAAATCTAATCTAATCTTTGTAGAACTGTCTGATGCTTTTTTCATGTTGTTTCGCAGACATATGAAACAGCTGTTAATCATCCTCAGAGCCATACTTTGCCAGCTGGATCAGAGGATCCCATTTTCTAGGCAGATTAATCTATATGTTTTTGCCCCATAACCTACTTGGAAGCTTCAGACCTCATTCTGCTGGAAATACACAACATAGTGATGGAGAGAAAATCAGCTCCTCTGCATGCTCTAAGGCTTTTGACAAGTCACCGTCTTTGAAATCCTGCAGGACTCTTTAATTTTCTAAAAACACAGTAGAAGTTTCAATATGGTTATCAAAAAGATGTGGTGTTACATGAAGTTTTTGCCTTAATGTCACAAGGATATCAATCTTCATTTGCAAATTGAATGTCTTCCCATGGATTAGTCTTCATGCAATAGAAAACCATTGTTTCTACTGTATATATGAAATAAAGAAGTAAATATATTTTGTAAGCAACTTACATTTTGGGGTTCCCAAACAGAAACACTTTGACATATCTATTTTTAAAAGTCAAATATGCAACAATGTTCCAAATACATTATTGATTTATTCCAGAAGAATCTGTGCAAACATTAATTTATACATATAGGTAATAGGGAAAAGCAAGCAAGCACACACATAGATACATACAGTCACATATATATGTTCACAGAAAGCAGCGAACATTGGTCTCTTTTTTTCTGTGAGGAAGTAACCTTTTATCCAAATGTAATCAACTAATATTCATGATGTCTGTTGAATCTCCTTCTGCATTTAGCTTTTGTAACACATTTCCTTAGCTTGAAAGAGTTGCTGCGGTACCTCTGCAATGACAGTCCTGAATATTGTAATAACCAATTGCCTCTAAAACTTGTCCCCACCTTCTAATGGTTTTGGAAACTATACAGTGATTGAGACAAGCAACAGTAAAANATCTTTCCTTAACTTAGCGGAAAATCAAGACAGTTATTGAGTCTCCCTCGAGGTACAAGCTAGTTGTTTAAATCAGTTTTTTCCCTGAAGGTCGTTAAAGCTCCTCATTTTCTAAACACTCAGCTCAAGGAGTTGTTGATGATTTGAATGCTTCAGAGCTCATTGCTGTCTCTGACATCAAGGAAACTTTTGCATTACCAAGTGGTGTAAAAACCTTTAATATGGTGAGCAAACAGACTCTTTCCAATTATACAAAGCCTGCACGTACTTCAGGATTCAGCCTTAATATCTCTGACAAGCTCTATCTATAGAACAGGTGAACAGAGAGGTTTCACAGCCACATCTAGTGCAAATGTCAGAGGTACTACAGTGACAGAAAACTTTAGTTAGCGTGCAGTGAGTATGGCCATAACTTGGATAAAGGGAAACATGACATAGCAAAAGCATCAAAGTAACAGAGAGTTTTTTTCCAATATACAACTCTCATTTATGGTAATAAGTAGGTAGTGACCTGTGGAAAATAGTGTCTAATTTCACATCATGCCCAAATAGATTAGAAAAGAATGATGATGAATTTAAAGACCAATATCGCTTATTTGCCCAAAGATTGCATTTGTTGCTCCACTGTGAAACTGTATTATTCAACTTATCATTTAAATTGTTTTAATTATATTTTCTTAAACAATCATTTGACAGCCAAAGTCCAGATAACCTCAGAAACTAATGAAAAATCATTATTTTTAGCGATACGTCTTGCTAAGTTACAGACATCTCTGTGGCTTCTTAGACAGGCAGTAAGTGAGAAACAAAAAGAAATATTGTCTTTTGCTTATGTGGGGCTATGAAACTTAGAAAAGCACCTGATCCTGTATAAGTTCTATGCATCTTTTTTGGCTTGTGCAAAACTCAGTTTTTCTGTGCCCTGCCTGATTACAAGCACAGCACATATGTGGATTTTTCCTTTTTCCTTCTGCTTTGATACTTATTATCTCAGCTGTGAAGGATCAGAACAGTTGTTCAGGTGACCTCTATTAAACTATTGGATGATTTGCTTAAAGCATCTAAATTGGTATCCTTCATAAATTTTCATGTATATGTAAGATACACTGAAAATGATAGGTTCTCCTATCATTCTGAGTGCTTGATCCCATCTAAACCTTCTTTTTTATGAAGCCATCAAACTAATCCATTGCATGCTGCACCTTAATTAGCAGAAGTATTCATTTCAGATCTAAAATTTGGGACCAATATGTTTGTTAAAAAATTTTGAAATGAGGGCCCAGCTCTGCTGTGTCACCTCCATGACATTCTACAGGGTGGATTCTTTTATATTTTTTTTCAGCTATCACATGCAGTAGAACAAGCCATTATTTTGTAATAGCAAATGCAAATACCCAGAGTGCTACTGAGGCACTGTTCCCTCTGTACAGGAAGCATGGTGCCAGATTGAATATAGAACAGGAATGTTTCAGCACACAATGGATTTCAAAGACATTGTGTAAATTAGCCATTTTCTCTCACTTCTACTGTGTGTCCCAGGTTCTGGAGCTGTCATTGTTTTCCTATGTAACTGTCACTTGTTAAGAATACCTCTCCTTTGTTTAGACAATGTAGGTCTAAACACTGCACATCAGTCAGACTAGAGTGAAGGAGAGATTTCAGGCTATCAGAGATTAAGAAACTCTCACACTGTAATTGTTCTTTTAAAAATATAGGATTTTTTCTCTTCCTTCATAGCTTTTTTTTCTATGTGGCTTTTACTTATTGATTTTTATTTACACTGTATTTTTAAATTTCTTTAATATATTTGAGATTATCGCAATTTTTTATACCCAAAAACTGCATAATGATACCATTTTGTCTGCATATCCCTAGCACATATTTTGGAAAATATCCTCTGAGGTGATTCAAAATAATCCTTTATTTTATGTTACCCTGTTGTCTGGTATCTGTAATACAGCTATTTTTCTTCTGCAGCTGGTATAAAGTCAATGGAGAGGATTCTAATTTTACTTTGCTGGTGTATAAATGTGTCATTTCATACAACTAGCTGTTTTTCTTTGTTGTAACTCTTTTCCCTCTGTTTTAGCCTGCAGCTTTCCTTTTTATTTGATCAGTATAGTTTAGAGCATAACTTCTTCCCAGGAGAAAAACAGGATTTCAAATTGCTACTCATGATTCCTAAGGCAAACTGAAAGGGCGCTGACTGAATTAATGTTTCCTTTGCTGTTTTCAGGGCTTATTGGTTTTATTTCCTTTGTTCATGGATCTATTGTTTTTTCTACCTCTAATAAAATTCTTTATCCAAAGACTGACAATTATTTTTCCTCAGTAGTTTACAGTTCACTTGAACACAATTTGTTAACTAGAAAATTAATCAATCTGAATATTACCTGCAACAAGAGATGAATTAAAATTACACAAAGCCTAGTGTAACAAATTTATACCTATGTCATCAGAGGGAAAGCCATCAAACTTGGTATTCATGTTACAAGCCAATGTCCCCAGGAAAAAAATCTTACAGAACAGGAACTGTTGCTATGAATTTCCTAATATACTCAGATCCATAGAATGATATACTTTTTAACAAGTGGTTTCCTAAAACACAAATATCATTAATAACATATTTAAAGAGAATCTTCTAAAAATAAGCAAATTTCCACTGAGGAAACTCCCAGCATTTCCAGTCTAATATGAGAAAAAAAATTTCAGACATCATTATTGTTTGAAGAAGCGTGTATAGTAAATTTGATGTTAGAACTTTGAAACTATTGACAAATCTGGCATTGAACTTGAGACTTATAAAACCAACCTAGACTTTGAAACACTCTCTCCTCTGTACTTATTTACAAGAGCAAAGATATAGGCTCTTGATTCCCCACAAAGGTAACATCATAAGCACCAACTAAGACTGATAATTCTTAACTGAACATGACAGTGAATATCTAGTCTCCTTGTCTAATATTCAGATTGCAATATCATCTGGCAGAAAAAATTTCTGTACTACAGGGTCTTGTCTTAAGTAATTTTATATATAGGTGATGGGGGTTACATGTCCTTTTTTTTTCGCTTCTTAGTCAGTGGAATTTTTCCCATTTA
>VWYI01026650.1:0-25981 GCA_013399455.1 Anthoscopus minutus
GAAAGAAAGAAAAAGGCACTGGAGTGGTTTACAGTACAGTGGAGTTAGTCTCTAATCAGAGAGCTCTCCCTGATGCGCCTGTGTTCATTCTTGCTCAGCTCAGTGTTAGACATCCAGCAAAGAAAAATGTGTGCCAATGATAAGTGCATGTTAGCTGTCACTCTGATCTGAACCAGCTGAATGAACCACATATGACTTTTCAAAAACTGCTGAGGTTTTACCTATCTTACCCAAGAGCCTTTACCAGCTGCTGGCCTAAGCAAAAAGGAGGGAGCAACTCATTCTGGCACATCCAGGCACAGAGCTAATGCCTCGAGTTCACAACTACAGCCAAAAGGCTGTTTGTCTTTTAATGTACTATCCAGGTCTTCTTTTTTCCTTCTATAATACAAACTTCAATATAAATAGTTAATTCTAGCACATCAGCTTATTGTGGAATGTTACATAAAAATTTAATGTCGATGTGTGTAAAACAAAGAGGTAAATTAGCTCTCACATGACTGGATACTTCGTACTAGTTCAGCTAGTGATGCTAGCTGCTGAAAGGCTATGGATGCAGAAATGTCTGCTACAGATGCCAGCTGGCAGGTCATCAAGAACCTAGAGACTGCCTCAACTTCCAGCAACATGAAAAGCAGTCAGACAGCTCTACACAGTGGTACTTGATCTATTTTCCTTAAACATTTCCATTATGAAATTTCTTCCCTTAATAATTAATAAAAATTATTATCCCTTAGGTCATAACATGGCAGACACATCCTGAGCTGGAAATTATTTTCCTCTGAGCTGGAAATTATTTTCCTCTCATAGAACACAATCTGTGTGTGTGCATGCATGCAGACATGTTCAACTGTTTTTGTACAGCTGTCACTGCCTGCCCAAATACTTTTTAAAGTTTGCCCAGTTTCAATCAAATTTGGTAGAGATTACAGATCTCAGAGCTACAGGTTGTATGGAAACAGAAATAGAGAAGAATGATTCCTGCTCTCTGTAAAGCCTCCTATGTGCGATTAATGGATGCTATGTGGATTAATGGAAGCAATCTGCTCCTCAGTTAAGATTTCTGTTCTGGGTAGATTTTCATGTTTTTTTATAAGGCACAGGCCACAAACCTCAAAATTCTGTACATTTTGAGTATTTGTCACATGTCTCTTGCATGGATGTTCTGGTGTTTATAAAGAATGTTTGTAAACTGCATTTATTAGTATCATTAACTTTAAAAGGAAATTATCAAGGAAACATACATTGTAAAGAAATGCTCCAGTTTTCAAGGAACAATTTCTTTCTCTTAGACAACATTACTTTTCAAATAAAATGACTTAGAAGGATAGTAAGAGAACATGCTGAAACTGAAAAATGGTTACAGGTTAACACAACATTCTCAGTTGGAAAGTCATACCATGTCGAATTCTCTAATCTCAGACACTTTTGGAAAATGCTCCTTAAGTATTCAAGCCTCTCCATCTTATGTCTTGTCTTATGTCTTATATCTTATGTCTTATGTCTTATGTCTCTGTTTATCTGGAAATTTGGTTTTCTTCTCTGGTATTAATAAAAAAGCCTCCTAGGAAAATTTTTCTCCTGCAAAAATTCTGGTCTATGTTCAGGCATTAATAGGATTAATATTACCCAGTCTGAGCCACTCCCCTGGAGAGCCAGTACCAGCAGTTCAGTCAGAAGTCTGAAGTCTCTGTCATAAGAGTTTGAGCAACTCCCAGAGAAAAGTTCCTGTGTGTCTACATTGGCTCATGATGAAGTCCAATTCAACTACAACAAAACTCAAATTTCTTAGTTGAGTTCAGTTAGTCATGGCAAGATGATGAAACTTTATTGGTATTCACTTCTTAAGAGTCTACACTGGGTTCCATTTCTGGTGTTAAGCTTTTTAACTTCCAGTGCAATCCAAGGCATGGTCTCCCGACTGCCTGTGCAGAAGTTTGTCTGGCTCTTGGGCTTGCTTTCAGCTTTTTCCCTCAACAAGGAACTGTGGGCATTATGGAAAAGGTGAAACCTTGCCTCGGGGTCTGAACCTGACAAGATGGTAAGGATTCAGGCTGTAGCCCAAGCTGGGTTCCCTGCTCCACAGCAAAGCAAAGCATGCAGGCATCAGGATGATATGAATGCAGATGTCCCCCTAAAGTAGCATCCTCTCCCACACAGTGTGGATGCAGTCAGCTTCAAGAAGCAGTGTGGCATGCAACATGAAGAAGGCTGGTAGGAATTAGCTTTATGTCTCATTCATTTCAGTCTTGAATTATTTTTCACAGTTGTTATTTACAGTCTAAGCCTGTACAATTTGAGCCAGCAATATAATTATGAAATAAAGATTAATTATAGAAAATTTCAAGAGGAAAAAGCATCTTTTTTTTCTTCAGAGGAAATTGCTAAAAGCAATGATCTCAAATCTCATCTTTTCACAAGCTATTATAAAGGAGAAGGCTCCAAGCTCCAGTGGCCTTACTCATGCACAGACTGGAGGATTTACATTAGCTAGTATGTTTTCCTTTATTGACTATGCTTACAGAAGGGGAAGCTGGCGCTTCTGATTGGTTTCCCTCAGACTTTTTCAGAGTGCATTGCAGTCTCAGATGTGGGCTAACTCAGGGAAATTTACATTTACAGGGAAAATCCATCTGCCATCAGCTGGATGGAAAGGTTGGAGTGTCTATTATGGCATACACTGCTGAGGCAGGTGGAAGATCTCCCAGAACCAATCATCTCTCTCCTCCTAGATCTCAAAAAAGGCAATGCCACATGCAGCCTGCCCTGTTGTGTGGTTGGTAGAAGCTACACAGCTTCGCCCAATTCCCTCACACAGCTCCTGCTGCTCCTGAGCATGCTTAGTTTCAGGGCCAAATCCCAGGGTGGACTATGTGACAAATGTTCAGGAATTATTTAACAATGAAAAGACTCAGAGTTAGCAGGGAAGTCAGAGGGGATAGGCAGAGCTCAACAGATACCTTGAAAAGAGTTTGTTTGCTTCTTTCAATATATTACTATAAGCAAAAAACCAGAGGGCATTCATAGGAATTTAGTCTGTACAATACTAAATTACAAATTACTTTATGAGCAATTATGCTTTAGAAAGGGCTTTCAAAAAGACATTGAGGTTTTCAATGTGTGTGTACTATAATTTCCCTGAATATTGGAAAGCTGGCAGTGTTGACATTAATCTGCACAGTGTGAACTTACAGACTCAGTCTATTGCAATAGGAAGGGAAATGGGGGGTAAAGAATTGAATACCTTGTTTTAATCTCTTACAACACGAGTGCTTAAATTTTAAGCCTATCATATCAGCACTTAAAAAGAGCATTTCCATAACTGAAGGAGATGTGCTGATAGCATGTGATAGCAATACTTTAAAAATTGAAGAACAAGATAACCTCTAATAGGCAGGTATTAAACTGACCTCTAATCGTACCTTCAGGATTTTGTGGATTTTAAAGTACTGACATATGACCCATGGTAAAGAAAAGCAGAATCCTTTGGATTATTACATGCACATTTTGAAAAGGAGTAAATAAAAAATTTGTTTATATGGAAGATCTCCACCTGCCTGGGATCTGTATTATAGGAGACACCTATAATGGCTTTCATGGTTATTCTGCATTAAAGCTAAGTGTATAACCGAATCACTTTATATTTATTAATTTATGTATTGATATGAGAAACAACTTCCTAAGATACTTATTTTTGTCCTAAATCTACTCAGCCTAAAGTCAGTATTTAAATTTCTACTCACTTCAAAGAAGAATTAGAGTAATAATGAGGGCTTTGGCAAGTACATAAAAACTATAAGGTATCTGTTGATGGTAAATATGTAAAGCAGGCACAGAAAGAAAAGGGTCATGGAAACATAGAACTGAGAATCTATAAGCATTAAATATTTGCTTCTTTCCTATCCCTTCAATTCCCTCTTACTGCATATGTGTAAAATGCAATTTTGATTCAGTATAAAATAATAAGCAATAGAGAAAAGTGTTGATGCGTCAGACTCTCAGCTGGTTTAAACCAGCAGAGCAATCTATATCAGCTGAGAGCCCAAACCCATGAGATTGTTAAATGATTGTTAATTATTACAAGAAAATAGCTCCTTTCATGGAGTTTTCCCTATTCACCCCCAAGAAAATTCACATAATGGTTAATTCCATGCTGTCAATTTCAGAGAATTTTTAGACTATAATGTAGCATCAGAATAAGAGAATATTATCTTTTATCATTTTACTTATTAATAAATTTATTTATTTATAAGGAATGGGAAGAAGACAAAATAGCTTCTTTGCACATGTAAAGATAAATGATGAGAAAAGCATTTTTGAATGCGTGAAGACAAATTCTTGAGCGGCTGCAGATGATGCCGCTATAATGATATAAAAAGAGAACCTAGTTACAAATGGTCTGTAAAACTAAATCCCTGAATGAGATAAAACAAGGAAATATTTAAAATGCGTAAGGAAGTTAAAGGTATATGCTGGAAAACCTGCAGGACTTTACTAAACCAGCAAATTAGTATTAATTAGCCAAACCCAGTCATGAACAATACTGACATTCTGCTGATAAAACATTTATACAGTGTTAGTTTAGTTTAAAACCTTTATATAGAATGTAATAGCAATAGTTTCTATGTTATAATCATTCTTATAATTCAGACATATTTATGTGTTTCTCATTTCAAATCAGATTCATTTTCTGTGTTCCTGCTTAATTTCCACCAAATTGATCTTAATTGTAATGGTGCTGAAGAAGAATACAGCCAAAGTTTCCACAGGTGATGTTGAAGATATGCAGATAAAATGTATAGATCAATCAAGAATGGGAACCAGAAGAATTAAAAGAACTGAAGTAGAGTTTCATAGATAACAAGCCACTTAAATTTATGCTAGAAGGTCATTAAATGTGTCATAAATATACACACATTTGTGCATAAAGAATGGTTATGAAACCAAATGGGAAAAGTACATAAGGGAGAGTAACAATTTGTTCTAAAGGAAGCCTGCTGTGACACACCATTTAGTTCAGCACTAGAATTTACTTTAACCAGGAGGAGAGATGTACACCAGAGGAATGAAATTTGTTGATGATACATACTAGGAAGGAGCAATCAATTAAAAAAAAAAAAAAAGAAGGAAAAATAAGTCAAGATGACTCTTAGCAGGCTGTGCCCAAATGAAGATGAGTGCCTTATGCAATTAAATGCAGAGAGGTGTGAGGAAAATCAGATTTGGGATGCAAAATAAGAGAAAGTGCTTACGCCCTACCTAATAATTTGTTACAAAAAAGTGACTAGAAGCAGGATCTGAGCACTGAGCTCAAGAAGCTTCAGGACAGTGGCTAAGAGTAATATAAAATGTTACTGTTTGGGTTCAGAGAGGTAACAATAACATCATAGATGAAGTTATTTCAGCTCTTGTGTGAGGGATTTATGAATGAAGCTGCATTTGCAGTACTATGATGAGTTCTCTATGCCATATAAAAATAGCAAAGGCAAAGGGGACTGGACAATAGAATCAGGTAAACAACAAACTTAATTATTCATGAAAGAGAACAAAGCGAAATTGCTGGTAGTCTTCACAGAGGTGAAACAAAATGGATCTTACAGAGGAATATGTGGTCTGGAAAATTTCAGTGGAAACAGAAGAAATTCCACTACTAATTGATCTACTAATAAATAGAAGAGTAAAAACCATGGTTGGAAACAATCAAAATGAAACTGAAAAAAATATAGAGTGGAGTGTAGTTAGTAAATGGAATGTGTTGTCCAAGTCAACAGCTGAAGCAATAGGAATATGCATAAGTCCCCAGAATTTATTACCCAGCTGAGATTTCTTTCCTGTCTAATTTTGGGTAACTAAGATTTTTTGAAGGACTGAATTCTAGGTGGACTGCCTCATTCTTTCAATATCCCTTTCTCTCACCATTAAATAAATATGGAGCCAACATATGACTGCACATAACTCAGTAAAGCTTATAAGTTGTCTAAATTTTGATGTCATAAATGTGGGTTTCAAGAAGAGCTTATGTACTGGGGCCAGATTTTCAATATTAGGCAAGTGTCTGTCATAAGAATCATGATTCTGACTGAGAATGAGCTGACTCTTGGCTTTGGAAGCCCCTGAATTCTGCTGACATCATCTTTAAAACTTAAATTTCCCTTTAATTGTGCCAAATGTACTTGGGTTGTATAAAACCATATAGCATGACCATGCTTTACTGCAACTGGAGTCCAGGAAGAAAATCTTTGAGATGCATTTACATGTCCACAATCCCTACTGAATGTAGTTACACCCATTTCTTTCTTCTAAAACATGGCAACTTTCCTCTTTTTACTTCACAGCTGTCCAGCTAGAAAACCTACACATAGGGAAGGTGGAGAGTTAGTGCTCTCTTTGTTCATGAGAGGATGCAAATTACCATCTCCCACATGTCCTAGCCTTATGCTTGCAAGCTCTCATCCTGAGGAAGTTCATCACAGTTCAGGAAGGGGCCCCAAAAGGATTTAAAATATCTACATTCTTTAAAAGTAGGATTAATAATGCTTCCATTCTCTAGAAATACAGTATATTTTCAAGAGTCAATTCCATTTAACCTGGGAGAGAAAGGACTAGGAGGATTGATCAGAATTAAAATTCTCTTCTGTTCTGGTGATGGCTGCACAGCAGTCCTTCTCCCTTTTAGTCCCCTCTTGTTAATTTTTCATTCCTTTGTTAATAAGTCACAAATTAAGCCTGAGTGATGGTAACTGTCCTATGTACTCATGCTTAGAATACATCTTCATGAGAAGATTCAAATTCACCAAAATAACTTCTAATTTCCTCATCTATTTTCAAAGTAACCTGATAATGATATAAAAATTTTATCACAATGGCTCTGCCAGACAGGTTTAAAAGTCAAAAAATGAGCCTGCAAGGAAATGAGTCTGCAAGCCACCAAGCAGGGGTGGACAGTGAATACTCAGGGAATGGAAAGGTTTAGTTGTGTGTCACCTTGAGCAACACTTGGTAAAATGATTCACCTCATCTGCAGAGTTTTCTGACCTCAGGTAGCTTATTTGAGTCTCTCCTGAGCTACCAAACAGTCCTCTGGTGGAGGCCTGAACAACCCAGCTCGATATAGTAGATCTGAGAGGTCTTGCAGATCTGAGAACTCCTGAACTCTCTTTATAGATTTATCTCTGAGCCCATCAGAGGATGTCTGTCTGTATGAGCACATGCACGCGTGTGTAGCTGTACTTCTGTAAGCTGAGGACGTGTGTGTGCTCTGTCTCACCCTTCATCTAGTGCCAGCTTCATTTCTTCTGTTTTAGTTTGAGAGTCTAAGGATTATTGGAGTGGTGTTTCTTCACTGCTTTTTGCCATTCTTTCAGCTTACAGCCTGGACATATTGGAACAGCTGCTCCTTTTTCACAGGCTAGGAAGGACCATATGCTTGATATCAACACAACCCTAGCATAACAGGTGGCAAATGTATTTTTGTTGCTAATAAATTCCCACTTAGGTTTTAAATTGCTTGAGCTCCAACTCTCTTTATAGCAATAATACATGAGAATCTCCACTTTCTGGAAATCAAAATAGTATGAACTGGTTCCACTTGTGTTTGCTGATTTTATTGAGATAATGTATTTTTGCTGGTGCCTGTATCATTATGTGAATTTCTAACATTCCAAGTTATGACTAGTTTTCATAGATTTGTCACTTATTTTCAGATGATTCCATATTTACACCACTATAATATAATTACAGTAATACAATGCAATAATATGCACCACAAGCACAAGATGCTCAAATGGATTGTCTTCTTAATCAATTGAGTAAAATGCTCACAATGGAAAGGGATAATATTTTAATTTATACAGACCAGGATCATGAGACCATGCAAGCATATGCTCCCACCAAAACCTGTCGGACCAAAGTCCCTTCTATAACTTTGTTACTAAAAACTTAAATTCCACTGAGTTCTTATCTTGTGATTAGTTTTTTAAAAGCCCTGAAACTAAGGGTGCAACAGTTTAACACTTTGGCATTTTTTTCCAAATACTTTTTTTAATGAGCTACACAGAGTTTGAAAATATCTTCAAATTATAGATCACAGCAACAACAAATGAAGGGAGAAACCAACCAACCAACATTATAGCCAAAATAAATTCAAACTGGTTGATTTTACATTCCCAAAAGCTGTTTCTTTAGAATATACTACTGAATTGAGCCTTCAAGTCAAATAATTATCTTTTACATGGAAGAATATGGAAAGTGCTGATTTATCAATTTTCAAGTGGAATTACTTTACTTCCTCTATCTTTTTAACAGCTTCAGAATTTTCCAACCTTTTTGCAGTCTTCATAGTAAGTATCAGCATTTGTTATGATTTTGTCATATATTTGTACTTGTGTTTTATTACTGTGTCTGTTTTCTAAACATTGCTGCATCAAGAGGCAAAAAATGTTGCAGAAAGTGTAGTCAGGAAGGCTATAACATATGTAGACTTCACAGCAATCTGTGAAGATAACTGATCAAAGTGTACTTTAACACATGCTTTTACTCTGTACATGCTTTATATAAAAATTTTGAAGTCTGGATGCCAGTCTGCACAGACACACATGAGCAGTAGTGGCTGAATGAAGGAGTCAAGAAGATGAAAATGTTTCTATAAAGTAGGAGATTCTTGTGGTGTTTTTGAGAGAGAGAGAAGGCCCTGGGACAGAGTTGAGGTTCAGGAGCCTGAATGTATGAGGATGATTGCACACACCTGATCCCATGTGATCCCCCTCCTGCAGGTAGGGGTTTGCTTGCAGGGAACCCCCTGTCAAGCCTTTCCTCTCCTCACAGGTCCTGAAATGCTTCCCACAGGGAAGTATATTTCAATTTGGCAAGTAGAGATGTAAAACCAAAAGCCTGGTGTTTTGCTGTTGTGGTAAAACACCAATCACCAGCACACCTGTCATGAAAATTTGGGTGCCCTATTTCACCTGAAAGGAACGAAGAGCATTCATTTTGCAGTTTGAAAGCTGAGCACATAAAGAGGCAGCTTGAGGCCAATGAGTGACAGCAGCTGATCATCACATGAATATCAGAATACCAGGAAAATGAAAGTGTTGACAATCATAGCTATTGCTTTATATAGCATATTATTATTATTACTTATTCTCATGTATTAGAGATCAAAAACCAGGTAATTGCATTTTGAATTTTTCTTGATTATACTCAGGTGACACTTGAAGTTATGTCATCTGCTTTTCTGCAGCAATTTTACTGCCTCTTGAAATTCATATACTAAGTCACAAGTCTACTTTGGACTAACATTTGAGACCTATGTTCTAGCAGAAAAAATGTTTTAAAGCTTTTAAACATATTATTTTTTCTTCAGGCTGCCATCAACAGAACATTTATTTGAACAGGTCAAAGAGGAGAAGTGCTCAAACATTTGAACTTGATGCCTGAATTTAAGTTTAGTTTACTTTTAGTTTGCTGCAAGCAATAAATTAAAAACAAGAGTTTCCAGGGTTTTTGAGCATGTCAAGATGGTTTGTTCCATTGTGCAGAAAAATGTTCTTAAACTAGTATTGTCAGTATACTGGTATTTAAACCAGTACACAAGATTTTTACAATATAAAACCACCAAGAACTTTCTCTTAGGATCAAGGTCTCAGCATGTTGAGTACAGTAAAAGCATTTCTGAGAATATGATGGTCATAAGAATTTAATGTCTAAAAATAAGGGTAATACAAAGGCTGAGGGGTGAAATTGATTTAGTAGGGTTTTGTGTATGATCACATATATGAAAGTATATATCACGGGAGCAGCAATCATTATATGATTATTTATCTTATAATAAAATGACATTGTGTTAATGATGGGTCCTGGAGAAAGACTGAAAATATGTGAGGAATAGGAAGAATTCCACATATAAAAGAGGAAATAAACTTTGTATAAATGAGATGACAAATGAGGATACAGAATGGAAAACATAATAAAACCAAATAAAAGAAAATGAGAGCAATGTATGTATACATAAATACACACACTTTTTTATAGGTATACTCTCGGAGACACACACTTGAAAATGCATAGTAGATGATTACAAAAGTTAATATATTACAGACTCCGAAAATTTGCAACAGCATGGTCACAGACCACAGACTGAGGCAGACATATACTACACCTTAATCTGGACCCAGAAGGGAGGGTGTCAAAAGGACAGAGCTAGGGTTTTCTCAGGGCAGCAAATGAATAGGACAAGAGGCAATGGGAAGAAACAGATGCATGGAAAGTTCCACCTGAACTTGCATGCATGAGGAAGAACGTCCTTAACCTGAGGGTGACTGAGCACTGGAACAGGTTGTCCAGAGAGGCTGTGAAGCCTCATTCACTGAAGATGTTAAAAAACCATATGGGCACAATCCTGAGTGACTTTCCTTAAGGGAAATCCTAAGTAACTTTCTTTGCTTGAGCAGGCAGTTTGGACAGTGTCTCCAGTGCTCCCTTCCAACCTTAGACATGCTGTGGTTCTGTGATTTTCTGTAGGGTCAGCAGTCACCACTTTACCTCCTTCAGTGGACTTTATTTCAGTTCTTTGCTTTGTGCCTAGGCATGACATGATAATAGTTGGCTTTAATACAGTCACAATGAGTGGGTTTTGTTGCTGGCATGTTTGTTGGTTCACTGGTCTTTACTTGTGCAAAGCACTCATGCAGTAGAGCATGTGTCAGAAACGGGCAGTTGTTTTTGTGGAGCACTGCTGTATGATATATAACACATCTGTTTCATGTGGACTACTCAGGCAGTAGTGTAGATCCAGTGCTGGAGTTGTGTTTGTTCCTGTGAAACGATGGATACTGTCTATTCTGCCATCAATGGTTAAGTTTCAACATAAAAACCTTTATTTTCAATTTGAGTTACACTGACTATCACTTGCTAGTTTAAGGCAAGCTATTGATTGACGTGTGGATGTGGAAAAAACATATTTGGAGATGAAGAAACGATAGTGGAATACCCATGACAGAAGAAACATTATTCTTAACAAGACAGCACTTACAGAACAATGTCAAAAAAGACAGAGGCAGAAAACTAAACAGTTTTCTAAAACTACATCAGTGTTGAAAAAGAGATCTAACTTTGCATGAACCACAAAACTTTAAAATGAAGTAAAGCTTCAGTGTTCAGCAATATCATCTTTAAAGAAATGTGCCAAATAGTTTGGGATGAATTAAAATATTTCCTCAAATGGAGACAAGTGCAATTGGTTTTGGAGAAGCTTGGCAGTGTAGAGAAAAGATAGATTTTAGACACATTGCTTATGAGGTGGGACATGGTAGAAAACACCTTCTAAGCAAAAAAAAAGGCAGCAGATAAATGATATTTTGCACAATCAAGTAATTGAAATAAAGTCCAATACTGGGAGTAGTGCATAAAAAGACCACCATCCTTATTCTTTTCTGTTTTCTGGACTCTAAACAGGATCTCTCTTTGTTACATGTATTTTAAGTTATAACTATGAAGTAGTAGTGAAGATTTAAACCCACAATGATTCTCTCAGGGTTTTATTCTCATAAAATATTGGACACTCTGGTGGCCTGTACTTAACTGTGGATATAGTTGATGTTACCAAATTTTAAAAAAAGGCATGAGGACTAATAAAGATTACAAAACAGACAAAAAAACCTTAACCCCCAAAAAAAAGCCACAAAGGTTGCTTCAGGCTGATCTCCCTTGTATTCAGGTAAAAGCTTCTTGGAACAATTACTGGGAAAAAAACCCCTGACCTTCTTTGTCATTCATATTGCCAAAAATTTACTAGAAGGAGATTGCCAGTATCAATAACTCTTCTATCAGTTTTGTCCACACCTCTCTTGCTGTAAGATCTCAGGGCTTCTGGAGCTTAGTCCATGTGTGCAGATCACATAAAAAGTATGGATCGACCTTAATCAAGGCTCCATTAGAGTGACTTTTCCCCGCTCCTCATTTTTTATGGAATTGAATCTGTAAATAGTGACTACAAAGCTATGACTTATAATACTATCTCTCCAACACAGTGCATCGAGGACTTGTACATATCTCTTCTGGTGAGTCACAGGCACTTCTACTCACATTCTTCTTCAATTAATGTATATATTAACAAGTACATATACTTGAGTACAAAGATCTTGATTTTGAGAATTTGCTTGTTTAGTCTAAAAATGCAAAAGTGATCAATGGTTGCCCCCTGAAAAGTTGCTGGAAAAGTGAAAATAGTTGCCATCTGTGTTGTACACTGATGATACAATAAGGTAATTTATGAATTATACAATTTATAAAGTAATTTAAGCAGATCTAACAGATTAAACAGCTCTCTTACAGTGTGAACCTTAAAACTGGCATTTAACTTAATTTTTCCATCAATATAATCTATTCCCAATTTCTACCCAATACTTGAAAGTCTATAATTAGCAGGAAGTAATGCAGACAGTAACAGATTAAAATGAAACTTAAATTGTTCCATAATATTATCCAATACAATTCCATGCTAAGTCTTCCTCTATCTGCAACTACAAAGAGGCATTTCACACATTATTTTGGTGTGAGAATTTATTTACCACCTATACAGAGAAAAGGCAGTAGGGAAAGCTGCTATTTTCTATCAATCTATCATGATGTGGGGCTGTATCCCAGAAGAGAGGAGAGGGGACAAGGTTTGTATTTACTGTCTGGGAAGGGACAGCAAACAGACGTGTCTGTTCAGCCAAAAGCACTGCTAGCTTGAATTGCTCCCCTCTTGGAAGGCAAGTGGCCTGGAGCACTTCTATCAGAGGCCAGGGCTGTCTGTTGCATGAGTTTGCCCCAAGAACTGGAGTGAGAAGTGAAAATTCCTGGTGCAGCCTGTAGAACAACTCTAGTTATCCTACGAGACCAGTGCTTTCCTAGGGGTGGCTTGGAAACATTGGGTCAGCAGTTTCTGTGGATAAAATGTGAGCTTCAAGTCCAACACGATCACATGGAGTAAGTACAAACTCAGGGTCTTGAATGTAGGTGCCTTAAAACAAAATTTAAATCTTGTACAGTTTTCTGAGATGTTCCTGGCTGCAAGTTTAAAATGAACCAAAAGAAGCATAATAAACTTGTATAATCTTGCTCACAATTATATTTTGTGGTGGAAAAACCACAATAATTATTAATGATGTTAAAACATGTACAAGTTGGAATTTAAAAGATGTCTAACTACTTCAACAAATGCAACAGCTGCTCCTTAACAGGAGAACTGTATCCAGTAAACCTTGACATCACAGGCTTTTGTGAAGTTTGATGCACTGGCAATGCCACTTCAATTTTTCTGAAAGGATTTTAATACATTGTATGTTGAAACAGAAGAGACTTTGAGTATCACAGTGTCATTTGTTCTAGACATAAATATGACAGTATTTTTAATGTCATATACTCTTTTCCCAGACAAAATTAGTCAAGCAGCTCTGATGAACCCAACGATATTTGAGGGCAGTAATGAAATTGAAGAGTGAAGAATTCCTTCCTTAAGTGAAAGAATTTATGGACTAATTGCTGAAACAAGATGTATTTCTGAGGAAAAAAAGCATTCAATTCTGAATGAAAGAGGACAAGTATCAAATAATAAAGAGTTGACATCGATTAGAGGTGATCAATAAATAAAAGAACTTATTACACAATGGTTGACTGATGATGTGTCTCAATGGTGTTGTCCTTCACAGGCTTCAGTAGTTGCATATATCAACTCCAGTTGGTCAAAATAAAATCTACAATTTAGCTGGCTTCGAGCTGAAGTCCCTTTCCTGTATTTGTTACAGGAAATTTGTTGGTAATTAAAATGGCTCACAGTAGGTAAGATTTTTAATAATCTCAGCAGGGTCCTAGTTCCACCCCTTTTGTGAATTTTCATAAAGCTGAATTATACTGGTAATGAAAAAAAAAATAAATTTAAAGTTACAGTCCTCTTTGCTGAAAATTACTTTTGCAAAGTACTGACAAATATGTCACACAAATATGTTCTACAAAACTGTATTGCCTTCATTATGTACCTGATCAATCACAAATGGAAACACTTATAGAAAATGGTGCAAAAAGTTGAAAAGCTCACCCCAAACTAATCAAATACTTTGAATAATGAACAGACTAGACAAAATAGTGGTCTGCTCGTGCGTGTGCCACAATCAGACAGAGAAGCTAAACCCATTGGATGCATTATTCATTGGGAATTATTTGCTCTATCTATTGATGTGGAAGCTTGCAAACACGACTGCTCTATCTGTTATCATCTAACAGCCTGAAGAAGGAGATCTGATTGCCTTTATCATTACGTAGCATCTTGCCATTTAGATGAGCATTCTACTTATTTATGTTGTCCGAGATAAACGTTGCCTATCAAATGCTCAAATGTGTCAGGGACTAGCCAGGATGGCTGATGTAAAGACAAGTCATGCACCTTCAATCTACCAGTATTCTTTGCAGAAGTCACGAAATGATGAATAAAGAACCAAAAATATGGTGGGTTTGGTAGTCAGTGAAATTTACAGTAATGTCTTTTTCAAAAAGAGTAATTAAAACAACCACAAAATTAAAAAAAAAATTAGATAATGGGCTCTGATGTAGAAAAACCCAATATTTCAGTTTCAAAATATTAAGTGAGTTAAGGCTGTGTAAAGTAAAATAGTGATTGAGATAGAAATACAGGGTAAAGTGAAGATTGTATGTGAAACAAAATTTTTAAAAATTTAGATCCAGTGCGGATTGATAGAGAATCTGGGAATTTTTGTGAATATATAATAGGGTAACAGATGAGAAAAATGTTCTTCCACCAGATATATTTTGAATTATATTTGATGAATAAGAAAACACATTCATTTTTCCATGTTGATTTCACTCTGTTGGCATCTCACATGAGCATAAAATAAGAATATTTACACATAATGCAAATGCTGATTTAGCTTTCATACATGCTATAGGTTTATAAATAAACTTCAAATGAACTGAAGTTCTTGATCATCTCAGAGCAGCAATGGACCTGGCCCTTACTCAGAATGCGGTAATAAGAGGACAACCATTAATATTAAAAAACCCATCAACTGAAATTTTCTCACTAGCTAACTGCTGCTAAATTTTATGAATCCAGAGTGCCTAGCAGATCAACAGAGGATAAGACATTAATGTTAGATGAATAATAAAAATTTCCCTCATTTTTATAGCCTACTTTTAACATACCTGCAAAGTTTTGATCATGTAATGATTCAGGCATCAAAACAACTGGTAACTTCAAGAGTATGAGCAAGGTACTCATCTATGCAATTCTTAACCTGAAAAACCATGAATTTATGTAACTATTACCTCTGTGGAACATATATATAATTTTATCTGCTTAATGATGGTCTATTTTAGATACCACGACCTCATTTGAAATGTCTATTAATGGAAGGAACATGAAAAAATGTAAAACAGAGTTAGACTGCAAGGGAATAACAGCTTCTATATTGAAAAGTTGTCATCTTAGCCTCTTCTGAAAGGAAGAATGGACAGTGGCCAGCCAAAGGGGTGAATGGTAGCCTTCCTCCCTTTCTCACTTCTCAGACAATGGCTTTGAAAATGTAGAAATAACAAATTACAGAAGATTCCTCCCTTTCAGAACTGACCATCTTGACTGACATCATTTAGTTTTGTACATGTATTATTAACTCAACATATTTCATCAACAGAGAGAGGTGCTGTATCAGGATTTGAAGGTAAAAAAAAATAATTCTGTACAGAAAAATTTCACTTTCATGCAGCACCAAAAAAAATCTCTATAGATTTTAGGACACTCTTTTTGATGGCATCCCTTCAAATAAACATAAATTATCTCCCCTAAATATGCCACATGCAAAAGGATGTTATGTGATTTATGCTATCTCTTTTGTCCTGTCACAAAAATAAAAACTATTTTAATACTAACCTGAATAGTCCAATTCTGTTGGGCATTTTTATCAGTGGTGATTACTTAGGAGTTGAAAGACAATTTTAAAATGTTACATTTGTCACTTAAACTTTAATAACCACTTCTTCAAATTAAATGCAAATGAATTCAATATAACTAGCAAAGATAATACATGCAAAACAATCCTTTTTGGTTATTTTCTTCTCACGTATTCCTTAATGCTCCAAAAATAAAAAAGAACAACACCCAGCATATTGAAAGATTTCTAAAAATCAAGATATTGCTGTTGCTTTATGAGTGCAAAATTCAGTTCTGCATCATCTTTGGTAGAAACCAGCCATTAACATAAACTTTAACAAAGCAATGATACAGCAGTGGTATCAAAATGTGATGTAAAATACTTCAGTTCTCCCTACAGTGTAAGACATTGATGTTAACAGCTTAAAAACATTCTGAGAGATGCATAATAGTTTAGGTAATATTTAAAAATAGGTAATATTATTAGACTGAGTTAGATAAACATTGACATGAAATCTTTCTGAGCCTCTCTAGCAAACAGATGTTACCAGAATTTTTCATGAGTGTTTTCAGAAGTTGGAATAATGGGAAAATACAGTTCTGAGGAAACCTCAGGAGGCCTCTAGTTCACCCTCATCTTTAAAGAGAAGTCAGCCATTTGCTTTTATCAAGTTGCTCAGTATTTATGTTGCTGGATCTTGAAAATGACCCATAATGGAGACTGCATGACCTCCCTGGGCCTATTCAAGGGTCTGACTGTCCTCATGGTGAAAACAGAAAAAATTCACTATTAGCACCATCAAGTCCAGCAAGTTTTAGCTTTATGTTCAGATGCATTGAAGGCCCATGAAGAATTGGATTTTTGCACTGCTTTTACAAATAAAGGCAGTAGGTAATTCTTGCATAAGACTAGGTTGCCAAATATGTGCCGTTTCTCAGGCAGAGCCTTCCCCTCCTGCTTCTTCAGTCTGCTCACACAGTGACACCCATGGCTGGGGAATGGTGTGAAAGCTGCCTTGACTGAAATAAAATACCTCATCAGACCAAAGTAAATAATGGAGGAATTGATAAGGGAGAAAGCTCATCCAAGATGTTTAAAGGTGGTTATAGCAGCAAAAGGATTTATTTAGTCAACAGAGCAAATACTCAGCAGCAGCGCCCTGAGAAGACTCCTCTGCCTCTGTATGTAGTTTTGCTGGCACTGCTGTGTGAGTCTTCCAAGGCATCAAGTCTGAGCAGTGTGTACTTGAACTACCCTTTCTAAACTTAAAAAACAACCTTGGATTGTGCCCTAAGAAATTGTGCCCCAAGAATTTAAGCCCAGGGAGTTACCTGGGCTTAAAACTTTATAGCTCTCTCAGGCAGTGAAGGATTTAATATAAAATCAGTCAGTGCTCTGCTACCATAAAGCTAAGCCCACATGGAATGAGAGCCTGGCCTTTTTTCAATAAATTTTTACTAAGTGTATTTGAACACTTGGAGAGCCAGCTATTGTAGTGGTTATATCTTTTTCCGTGAGAAATTTCTGCCTGCCTCAATTAAAAACTCCATTAAATTCCCAATGCATCCAAGAGCAGCCTCTGCTACCGAGCTCCCCAGCACAGAAACACACAGGGCCAGGAGGGGCCTTTATATTGCCGGCTGAGAAATGCTGTCCCTGCCCAGCAGGACAGAGGGGTGACACTGTGCTTAACCACACTTGTGCCACCATGGGACCACCATACCCTCTTTTATGAGGCCATAATCCAGTTCCCACTTGGGAAAGTTTCTGCATTGCAGAACTGTGGCAGCTGGTGCTGCTGCTTGGGTAAAAATGCACGTGGGAGCAAACACGAGGACAGCCGTGCCTGCCTCTGGGCAGAATATGCTGGAGAGTTTCACTGGGAGGGGACCCCAAAACCGGAGAGACCCTGAAGGGGGTCCCAGCACCCTGTAATTCCTGGGGCTTGGCACAAGCCCTGCGGCTCAGTTCTGGGCTGGCCTGAGAGGCAGGAGCTGAGGGGAGCTGCTGCGAGGGCGCGAAGCCGGGCAGGCTCGAGGGCAGGCACGAAGGCAGAGCCCTCTCACAGCCTGGGCCCCAGGGTGGGCACAGCCAGCATTTGTGCTGGGAGGGGAATGCTTTGCCTTGCCCCTGCAAAGAACTCAGCAAGGCAGCTTCACTGAGTTGTTCATACTGAATACTGAATTTCCTTCTCTCTGCTGCTCCTGTTGTGGGAAAGCAAGGCCTTTCTTTTCCAGCCCAATTTCATTTTGTTGTTAAATTGCATTGGCCAGCCCAGCTGATTGAAGAACAGCCCACTTGTTGGGATTTCTTCAAATGATTCTGACAGGTACATTTTGTCTAAAATATACCACAACTGTGGCTGTCTAATCCCAAAAAGGCTTTGTTTAATTTTAAATGTGTCAATGCAAAACATGACCAAAGACAACAAGCAACTATAATCAACTGAATGTGTAACATGGATGCTCAATTATTGTTATGCTTCAAGAAAATCTTTGTTATTCCTTTATAAAAGAAAAAAAATATGAAAAGTATGAAAGTGATATTAAGCAGATGTTAGACTGGAGTTGTCAATCTTGTCTAAGCACGCAGGTGCTAATGTGTTATAATTATCCCTTCTGGCAGTTGATATTTAGAATTTTGGATCCCACCT
This sequence comes from Anthoscopus minutus, assembly GCA_013399455.1. Lineage (NCBI taxonomy): Eukaryota > Metazoa > Chordata > Aves > Passeriformes > Paridae > Anthoscopus > Anthoscopus minutus. The sequence continues at coordinate 18,577 of VWYI01026650.1, forward strand.
AGTCAATCATAGCTGTAATTGTTAAGCTTCTTACATAGCTAATATGCTGGGTAATAACCAGATCAAGATTTAATATTTGACGTTTACCATCAATTATCTTTTCTTCTGACATACATCTCCCCCACTCAGGTTCTTGCAGATCGGAACACTTTTCTGATTTCAGTAAAATAAATAAGAATCTGGTTATAGAAGAAGACTCAAATAAAAAAATATTCCTGTCATTGCCTCTTATCTCACTGCCTCATGTTTCTTATAGAACAGTAAGATATCTCCTTGTTACAAGCACTACAGGTATAATAATTTGATTCAGAACAATTCCTTCCAATTTTACTTTTTGATGGATTTATTTACAGAAAATCTCATACCTGCTATTGCAAAATTGTGGTGTAAGCATGTTAACCTTAGTCAGGCATATTTTCAGATGACAATATTTGCAATGAAACAAAATGTTGGCATTTGTTTTGTACCTAGAACATATATCTGCATTTGTTCACACTAAGTATATTATACCAGAGGATTCTTCCTGCTAAAAGTACAGTGAAAATTAATTCCATTATTAAAATACTTTAAAATTAAATTTAGTGTGCCAGTTTTGCCCTTTTTACGCATTTTACGCTTTTTACGTACTAAGCAAAATATTTGTTATAAAATTTGCTCCAATAAGCACAAATAGAACGTGAGGATTTTTTTCCTAAATGTTCTGAGATTTCCTCCTGTGTGATTAGACTGAAGTTCACAAAACTTAAGCACTTCCACTCCAAATCAGCTTGCAGTACTCCTAGCATGCTTAGAAGTTAGGTGTAGCTTATAGGTGGCCAGTGAAGAACTTTGTGAACCAAGTTTTCAGTCACTATAATTGCATGAAAAGACTTTAGATTTGCATCAGAAAGAGTTCTTTATTATTATTTGCCTCTAGGAATATGACATGATTTTCCCCTCAGGCAAGAGTGGGTCTTTTTCTAGTGCTCCTAATCCTGTCACTAAAGACCTTTGATACAATAAAACACACATTTGTCTTCGGTGCTGGTTCAGCAAACTTCATCAGTTTCTGCCCATATTTATATACACTGACTGTGCTCTATTTTGCATTTCGTATTTCCTACAAAACAATTCAGGTACACAATTTTATAGATAAAAAATTTTTAGTTTAAATTAAATAGAGATGATTAAATGTCAGGAAGAATATATTCAGTCCAGACTCTCACCTTTACATGATTTTTTGTGCTTCTTCTGCTGGTACAGCTTCTGCTGGTATTTATTGCTTTTAAATAATTTTCAGTTCTAGCTTCCATATGAATGCAGGCAAGTACTGTATGTTAATAACAAAGCTAATTTTACATAATCTTTTCTTTTACAGGCAAGCTAGCACTAAAGCAAATAACAGTGGATAATATTACAACAGTGGAAGGCAAAGAACCAAGTTTGAAAATTGCATTTTTACAAGTGAAGGTCTCCCTGTTGTCTAGAGAAGACAGTATCTTGGTTCAAGGGGATTGTGCTCCAAGTTTGAATAGGAAAAGGCTGCAGTCAGGCAGCCAAGGGACAAGAACACTTCAAAGCAGAACAAATGAAACTGGACCATGTCATTTTGCAATAAAATGTGAAGTCATGTAATAGTGCCCTTTTAAGCCACTTGTGACTTTTAAGACTTCAAATGGAATGCTATTAGCACAGACAGATAAACATGCTAAGCTCTTATTTGCCTGGGGCGATACCCTTGTGATTTGTAACAGGCAATGAAAATATAGTAGCCTAGGTGTTCAGGAAGAATGATATGAATACCAGTAATCTCTTCAGACTGATGCCAAGAACTCTGATAATAAATCCCCCAGAAAATCTTGTGCTAGTCAAAATGACTGGGTATTTTTTACCATGTTATAAAAGTTTTCTAAAATAGGAAAGAATTTCTAGAAGTTGAAGAGGAAAGATGAAATTTGTAGAAAAAGAAAAAAAAAAGGATTTATAACACCTCACATTCAGTTTTGAGTTAGAAATGAGAAATAAAATCAGTATGACTATTGATCAAAGGGTTACAAATAACTGCCTTGACTATGCATTGTGGCACCTCAACCTATTTGCCCAAGCAAACCCAGGGAAAATGTTGGCAATATAACCTCTCTGGAATTTGTAACACAATTTGCAAAATCAGGAGCTTGAGTAGAAACCAGACCACATCTGGTTTTAACATGGTTAAAAATTTGTAAATAAAGGGACAAATTCACATCACAACTTATGTGAAAATTTACTCACTATTTTACCTGTTCTATACTTGTGCTGACTGGCAAAATTTCAACAGTTCTGTGTTTGAATTTTTCCCCAACTCAAGTCATGGATGTATTTCATGACTGAGGAAGCAAGAAGGATGTTTGAATTTCTCTCCATGAAGTTTTGTGTTACATTAATACAAGACAGAAAAGCACTGCTTTGATAGAAGGCTATGAAAGAGCTCAGCCTTCCTAGAGAAGAAAAACGAAGTCCCATCTTATTCAGAGCTGCATCAGAGAGCTCTGTAAAGGAGGTGCCAATCCAAATTAACCTGGAGTGCCACAATAGGCCAGGGTGTAAATTTAAACAAAAATCTGGATAGCAGCTTCATTTTTTAACATAGGCAGTATATCTAGTCAGTAACTGATGTATGCTCTGTTTTTCCAGCTGGCACAGGCTCTTGGGGTATGCAGGCACACATTTCCCAGCATGTTGTTCTTCTGAGTTGTTTGTGCTTGGACCATAACTGCAGTCTCGGCAGCCAAAATAAAATATGCCAAGTAATACTGGCTGAGGGACAGACAGATTGGACTGAATTCCTGCCTGATACAATGTGCTTGACGTTGGTGGAGTCACACAGTGACAGTTCATTGTTCTCCACTTTCAAACACAAAATATGGCGGGGCTTTAAGGTAGGACGGTGAAAGCATTGCTGCCACTGCCTTCCTGAAATTTCTTTTGTTCTCTCCTGCAGACAACAAGGAGTTATCAGCCATGAGGATTCCCTATTTGGTGGCCATAAATAACTGCATGCAGACAGGACCAGTTGCCTTATAGATACAGATTTACCTAGCAAAGGATGGGGAGACAATCCAGCTAATTTCCTCTTGCCACCCCTCACTTCTCCTCGAATACTTCCCCTGGTGCCTGCTGAGGAAGTGGGGCTGCTGAGATACATGAGAGAAGCCATGTCTGCCTTATGGATTTCAGTGTTGATCTGACAAATCAACAAAGTTCCTCTTCCTGTGTTTACTAGTTGCAAAACAGTACAGAAAGGCTTGCCTGCTTGTGTAGACCTTGATAGTCAAGCAATGAAACTGGTACTTGTTTTAAATAAAGGGTTCAAATGAACTTTCTCAGCTAGGATGTATTAGAGACATTCATGGCCCAACTCCCTTTCATCATATGCAGTGAAATCTGGAGGAATTTTCTTGGCAGGGAAGGCAGATTCTGGAAGGAAAAACAGAACAGCTTTCTTGGTGTGCCATATTTTATGATTAAAATCTAAACTAAGTATATATGAGCTCAAATAAACAAAAATAATCTCCTAGAGTTGGCTTTAAAGTATCATGCTATTGTCTCTTTAAATAATAATGAAAAAGGAGAAAATATTCTACAACTTCCATAAAAAAAATGTCATATTTGTATAGACCCCAAATCCCCTCTGTTTAAACAGGGTGATTAATATCAGCTCCTGTAGGAAATTAAATTCAGGGAAGAACAGTAATATGCAGATATGCAGATTTCTAAGCAGAATGGCTAGCCCTGGGTAAGAGAGTCAGGTTGATTAATCTGCATCCTCAGAATACAAAATGAAATACTGGGCTCTCCTGGGTAGCACTAGAAATGACTTTTCTTTCTTACGTTAGAAATAAATGGACAAACACATACACGTATATTGCAAAAGGCCTTAATATCACATGCAATGTTTACAAAGGTGATAAGAGTTTAATATTTAAAATATCCTATTTCATCTGAGAAGGGACAAAAAAAGAGAGCTGCTTCTCATTAGGATGAAGAGTTTTCTTTATGCTAAAATAGTTTGGTTTTTTTAAAATCTTTCATAAAGACTACAAAATTATAAGGAAATCCTGTGTCAGCATGCAAAGAAATCTTTAATCTGTTCATACACATTTTACTGAAAGAATTCTGGGGAGATATTGGACACTAACATGGTCAGAGTATGGAAAAAAACTGGAATTGTAAACCAAAAAATACTCAGTCCTCAGATTTTAATATAAATTTCAGTGCACTTTGGTTTTTCATTTCAAAATTAGAAATACATTTTAAGCACAATACACTAAAAGAATGATTCCACAGGCTTAATTTCCACAAATACAAATTCCTCCATAAATATAACTGTTCTCTCATTTCAGAATAATAGCATTCCACATTACCAAGGGTAAATATGCGATTTTTAATAATTCAGTCTTTAAAAAAACACCCCCAAAACCTCAGAAAAATATTTACAGCGAAATGCAGAATGTCATTTTCAGATTTTTTTCCCCCTGTCGTTACTGGAAAACCAAGCCTGTTATTTAAAATCATTCAGGGTCTCTCCAATAATTGTATAGAAGTAGGCATTATGCTATATTATTAAAGCTGTAATTTCCTGCTGAATCTGGCTGGATGTTTCTTTTTATCACTTGGCAATTTCTATCTAGTTATGGCATAATTAAGTTTCCTGACCCTTGCTCACTCTCTTAACAGGACGCTTAGAAATATACTAGAATTGCAGATCTTCAACCTGATGTCCTTTCTCCCCACACAGTAATGGAATAAAATTATTAATCCAGTAATTGTACAGAACACATTACTTTGCATTGAATGTTCCTATTTCTCATTTTCTGTTAGTGACAATCAGGCAGAGGTACAAATCATTTCTGCAGGGAGCAGAGCCCTTGAAAAAGCCCCTCATTCACTCCACTGGAGCTACCTGTACAGCTGTGATTATTCAAAGTCTGACACAGTACTAGGCTCAAGCGAACAAAACAAAGTTAATAAAATGGAATAAGGAACAAGATATTTTCCTGTCTGCAGCCTCCTGTGCGCCAAAATTAGAACCTTACCTCCAAATGATAAACCACACTTCCAGTTGTGTTTTTATAACAAGACTAATGAGCCTCAGCCAAGCATTTCAGCCTTTGCTAGCATTAGCAGTGGCCATCTCCTGTGGGGGTACACTCTACATACCTGGGACATGAAGGGGGGATGGCTGGGAAGGAGGGGAGAGAACTTGGAAGGAAGACAAAGGATCCCTGTGCTTGAACCTTAGTATTTAGGAGGCATGCCTGCACGTATTAATCTCCGCAGAAGAAATCTAGTGAATTGCAAAATCCCAACTGAATTCAGTGAAGTTACTATCTCCCACTAAGAAATTTGAAATTTAACTCGGTATATCTTGAACTGAATCTCAGTTTGGTCATTGTCTGTATGGAGCATTTAACTCAGTGATATTTATCCCAGCAGATATCTTATGAGTTCCACAACTTGCAAATGAATAAAAGCTTGGAAAGCAACTTTTGTTTTTGTTTTTGTTTTGTTTTGTTTTCTGTTTTTAACATTAACATTTCCTCATTCAGCCCACCTAATAACTTTGGTTAATTTAGAAAGTAACTACAGCTGGGGTGAGAAGGGCAGAGGGGAATATTATATTTTATCACCATTTTCTAAGAATCCTAATTCAATCTGATCATGCACAGAGTGTTTTGACTCCAGCAGTGGATCTCCCTAAAATATGTACTCATAATCTTTGCACTGGAGTCCTTCCTCTTTCCTGATTGCACCAGACTTATCCCCTCTCTGCCTCTTAGAAGAAATACATTATCACACTAAAACACCCTGGTTTATTGGACTGTAGTCCTGCATATATATCTTCAGTGTGCATTTGAATTGATGGAACAAGCTGGGGAGAAAATCTCTGAAGCAGCATTGCTCCTTTAATAAAATACAGATCTTAGAGAGGATAAGGAGCAAAACAAAATCCTTATCTTCATGAAAAACACTAGTGATTTTATTCAATGCAATAGCATGTTTCAAATCGAAACAAGGCAAAATGCCGTGTATCATTACAGAAAAGAAACACAAATAAAGCCTAGAATGATGCATTAGGATATTCCATTTGATCACAGTTCTTTCTTTGTATTTTTCTACACTCTTGTCCTCATCTTTGGGTTTTTCTGAGGCACAGGCTGCACAGGCAGAGAGTGCTGGTTGCATAAGCATTTCCATTACAGGCTGTCAGGTTTATAAACTCAAATGTGCTTCTTGCTTTACATTTGTATGAGAGGAATGTATGCAATTTTCATGGCTCTGGTAAATCAAATTGATCGAATAATAAAAATACTGTTCTAAAGTGCATTAGACAATAGGCCATTTCCAGTGAAAAACAATGCTGCAGCAGTTGTTTCAAGGTGACTTTTTTTTGGTTGTGTGGCATTTGTTGTTTCTTGTTTGTTTGTTTGTTTGTTTACCTGCTACAAAATAGCTCTGGTTTTATTTCCATTGAGTCAGTCACTGCAGAAAAGGTAATCACTATAATCATAGCAAAGATTTCTGTTTGTCTAAGGCACTTAAGTTACTGCCATCACCATAGTGTCTGAGCAGATTCCAGAGAAGTCATGTTTCATGGAAGGCTTGTTGTAGGCTAATTTTGTTTAATTTATGAAGCAAACAATTTTGTCTCGGACTTGTGCAGTCAACTCAACCACTTTTACAATTAATAATCAGCTTTTATACTGTGAATACTTGCCAATCTGAGGTAATAAAGAAGAGATGGAGAAAATAAAGCTGAGAACTTTTAAAATGTTCACTTCTCTCTCCTGCACTATCACTTTAATACAGCATACACTAATTGAAATTTATTCTTCTTTCATATCTAGCAAAAAAGCACCATTGGTACAGATTAAGTGGCCATAAATAAGACAGTGATTTATCAAATTATCTCCTAGCTCATATGCAAGGGCATCACGGATAGAGATGCATGACATATGAGTACATTACACAAAAATATACATAGGTATTCATGTACAAAACAGTTATTAAGATTATAGCTTTAGGCTATTGGCTTGGTCTGAGGCTTTGCCTTGGCAATAGGACCATGGTCAGCTCCATGAACAGAAAAATATTTGTATTTGTGCAAACCACAAACATTTTTCTACAAAGATCTTTATATATATATATATAATAATTTCTTTAGCATATCAGCAGGAAGCAGAGTTTCTGTTCAACTTGTTCTAAAATATGTGGTTTTCCAATAAGGAGGTTTTGCACTTCTACTTCCAAACTTTTCATTTTCTTCAGCACATGTTAAGCACACCCAGGGACAGAGCACTCTCTACTCAGCCTGGTCTGGCTGCCCATGTGGGTGCACGGACTGTTAGAGACTCTGCAGCAGATCCTGCACTATCACTGTTTTGAA